>VDFB02201422.1:0-42401 GCA_007258455.2 Sequoia sempervirens | reverse complement strand
TAAAAGTTCACTCTATTTTCCTTGATTTATCAATACAATTTTCCTTGAATATAAATAAACCAAAGAATAAATTTGGTTAGCATTGACTTGATAATTAATGTGAGAAGACATAAATGGAATTTCCATGACTTCTTTAATTTCCATTTCTCCAACTAAAGCTTCCTATTATTAATGTTCTAGTTTTTAATTGAATATTCCCATTGTGTAGTTATTTATCTTTAAGACACACTTCTTGAATAACAATATATTTCAACTTCCTTAATTTCCATCTTCTTCAAATTAAGTTTCATATTACTCATGCTTTCCCAATAAACCTTGGGTGCAAGCATAAATCCTTGTCTCACTTGTGGGACATTCACAAAAATGAGTTTTAGAAGGAAAAAATAATTGAACACCTTTAAAATTTTAAGGTTTTTTTTCAAACGAATGACCTTCATTCAAAGGCACAATCATTGCTACATGACAATGGAATTTGAATGGAGGCCCCATCTTTGATTACAATTGATGTTAGATCAAATGGGATGTGACCTTCAATTGAAGGTAAATTTTTATTACTTTAAGAGCCAAAATATCTCTCATAGGCTCACTATGTGTTTTATTCTTTACCTTCAAACATAGCAAGGTTTTATGTCTTGGGCAACAGTAATCAATGGTTTTTCAAACAACTGAGGAGGACATGACAGAAAATATCTTCATTCAAAGTCATTTTTATATCTATATTTTATAGGCATGTCATTTTCTAGACACTCAACATGCCTTGATTGAGCTTTTATACTATATTTTTATTTGTATTGTGCCCTATTTTAGCTTCTTTAGTATAAATTTTCTCTTCTTTTCCTTCTATGTGTCCTATATAAACCTTATAAAAGAAAATAAAATGGATAGAAAATGCACCAAAACCCTAGAAAAGAAAAAAGGTTCCCTATATAGACCATAGAAAAGAAAATATGTAAAAAGACTCATAATACTTCAAAATTTTAAAATTCATGTAAACCTAGAAAATAAAATGGGTAAAAAAATTCATTTTAAAACTTTGACGCCAATCTCAAATGTCATTTTTCATATAGTTGAATACTTATTCCTATTTATTTATGTTCTACCAAACATGATTGATATACAAAATGTAGTGTTAGTTAACTCTAATAAATTAACTTAGCAAAATTATAATTCTACGTCAGATCTATGACATTTACATACTTTGATCATGCATTTGTGTATATAAGACACTACACTATACTTTGATCAATTTCATACTTTTATATAGTGATATATAGATTATTTAGTTTTTTTTTTAATTTTATTTTTTATATACAAATTCAAGTAGTCATATACAAAGTAATATTTAAGAAGTGAAGATTGATATATATCTAGCTTCAAAAGGTTCATTTGTTCTTAGTTGCCCTCTAACAAAGATTCTTAGTCTTGCCAAACATAAGTAAAATTCTAATTCAAAAAAATAATCAAGTTTTCAATAATCAAATCTAAATCATAAAAGTTTATTTTTTCTTGTAAATTCTCACTTCCTAATTTACATGTTCTTATTAATTGAATTCTATTATTTTATATGAATTGATTTTCTTGGAAAGAGCACATCAACTAAGATAATTTATGGTTAAATAAAAAATCATAATTTATTGTTAAATATTATTAAATATTGCATATATCTTAAATTCATATATGTTCATGTGTCAACAAACTCTCTTCAATAGACCTTCCTAGGGTATGAAAGGAATCCATATTAATTTTTCATAGATAGTGTATCAAGCTATAGGACTATCATCTTAGGACCAAATCTAGATCAATTACAAATTCATATTAAGAAATCATATATAGAGTACAAGTATGAAATTAGGTGTTTAAAGAAAGATAAAAGTGTTGGGATATGGTATAGAGATATTGCGGAGAATTGAAAGATAAAAAAAAAAGTAAAAGGGGTGGGGTTTATGGTTGTAAGAAGAAAGAGAGTGTTCAAAAATGGTAAGAGGGTGTTATGAAAGTTATAATATGACTAGGTAAGGGCTAGACACAAAATGAGGCAAAAGTGATGAAGTAGTGAAGTGTTGGATATGGGCATGAAAGTGTTGTAATGCAAATCTTGGAGGGGTCTTGTAAAAAATTGAAGGGTTTTAACAAGGTTAGGAAAGAAGATAAGATAAATAGGTGAGATAATAAAAGAAGCATTGTGAAAGTTTGGTAAAATAAATTATAGGGATAAGAAGTGAAAAAAATAGTGGTACCTTCATCTAAAGGTGCCTAAGTGGCACTTATGTGTCACCTATCACTCATCATCATTTGCTATTTGACAAAAAATATTGATTCATGCCTTAGTTTCCATGATCAAACAAAGCCATCATGACAATATTTTGCATGAATATAGCTCTTAAATTAATGTTTCCAAAAAATATAATTTATAATAGTATTATTTAATTATTATATATTTTATATTTTCTAATGAACTAGGGTTTTCACCAATCATAAGAACCTATGTTCAACATGTAGAAAAGTAGAAAAGAAAATGACTAATATTATTCTACTAAAACAAGAATTTCCTAATTATACATCTCTATGAGCCACAAATATTATCATCATAATTAATTCAACTTTTGATATGTTTTATAGAGAAAACTCAAGGTGGAGCATAAAACTATGAACTAGAGAATATATAAGTGTTTGACACATGATCCTATTTGCTCAATAAAATATTGAATAATCTTTGTCACTTGAAAAATACGTAATAGGTTGTAAAAATGAATTTAGTATCCATTTTTCTTTCGCACTCATGTACTTAGAGATTTCTCAGAAAAATTCCCACTATGAAGTTTTGTTTATTTTTAGATAAAATCTCCTCAAGTGATAGCTTAAGAAGAATAACCAAGGTAAGATTTATTGACCAATTGAGAGCGGAAAACCTCATGAGAAGGTCTATCAATTTTCTCTCATCAATAATAGTAAGCTCTTGTATTTTCATGGTCATCTTTTCCTTCTCTAGCTAAGATATAACATCCAACTATGCTAAAGAGTGCCTACTTTCCAACCAAGTCATATCCTCTTATGCTATTAATTTCTTCAATAGGGTAAAACATATACATCCAACCTCTTAATTTCCATCAATTAAGGTTTGATTTACCAACTCATAATAAAAAAATCATCCTTACTATGCACCTTGTATAGTTCCATAATAAATACTTTTCTAACATATTTAAAATATCTTTCAAGGGTCAAGGACACAAACTCCATGCCTTCTTGCAATATAAATTTATAATATAATTAGTAGACTAGTGGAATAGATTCATTGAGTTACTATATTGGCTAAAGATAAGGCACTCAATCAACACATTTGATTCAAAGGTTAACGAATCATGTAAGTCATACCTTTTGTAGTAAGATTTGTACTAGAAAAGAAAAATTTAATATATATATATATTAAAAAATATTAAAAATCAAGAAAGAAAATCCACACAAAAATAATGAGAAAAGAAAATAAGAATACTTAGAAATGCTACTAAAAAGAGAAGTGTTCAAGGCACATGAATGTAATTAGGACTTTTGTCTAACTAGTTTACTATTGGGGTTGCTAATGTGGATGATGAGCCTCAAAAGTAGCACTACAAACTTGGAGAAAAATGACGATCACATTCATGTGCCTTCAAATGCACAAACTCACTTGTTTATTATGCATCAAATTCTCTCACTATGCAAGGAGGTATCTCATTGAGTTCACAAGTAGAAGTGCCAAAATAATTAATCAACCCCCACCTTTTATATTAAAAATTTGAAGTGGATTCAATCAAATTGATTCCCACCATGGCATGCCATGCACACCATAGGTGTGGTCACTAGGCTCAATAAAAGACACCTTTAATCAAACCTTAATGGTGTTGGGTGTGAATTTTGATCATGTTTTTCATTTTGTCCTAGAAGTGGGACTCACTTAAGTGTACTCACCCATTGAAAAAACAATTAGACAATTAGAGGTGAGAATCCTTCACAAAAATAAGTCAATGAAGACTCAAATTAGAAATTATAGACTAACATTACTATTTATATGAACTAATACTCATAGCAAAAGAAGATCCACTATCATAAACTATGTCAAAAGTTATAATAGAGTGAAAAACATTCATATAGATCAAATACAAAAAAATAGTCTTTTATAAAATACTACAATGTACATACTTACAAGAATTTATTCAAGAGTAGGTAAGTATTATGCCATTATATTAAATAAATTATAAATTTAGATTTTTGGAGGGACTCACTACATAGAAGTCTTTGAATATATTCATTATTTTGATGACTATTTTTTGTGATTAGTTACATTCTAGGACCTTTTAACTCATGTATATTAGGGAACAATCACTAGGAAAGGGAAATCATAAAGCACACAAGCACCCCTAAAATCAATTGGAAAAAAAATAAATAGATCTATCACTTTAGGTTGTTCACCCTCTATCCACTTTCTTAGTTAACAAAAAAATTGGTGCATGTCATACCTTATAAGATTACATAAAAAACTATTATTAATGTGAGATATCTCATACAACACATCATTTGTACACAAATTACTCACATACAAATCAATTGAAGCCACCATTCTATATAAATCTCACCCAAGATTTAACTAGCAAAAATATATCATTCATTAGTAATTGTAGAAAAACTAAGACAAGAATTTATGCATGTATAACAAGCCAAATTTTTCCTTTGAAATTAATACATAATACATAATTTTGACTCCAATAAATAAGTTACCATTGTAAGGAGGATACGATTTAAAAAACTCTAATTCTTTCTTCATTTAATCTATTGAATCCTATTGAATCTAGAACCAATTTGCAAACACATCAACTCAATAGGGTCATTATTGTATCTTTTTTCACATGCATCCAAACCACACTAAAATTAGTAGATTGTGAAATAAAATTATGGAGTATAGAAAATTGTGTTGCATAAAACTTAGCTTAACAAAGCTATTATCTTCCTAACACTATTACCAAGCATTAAAATGCCATGAAAACTAAAAGAATATAAGTGATTATGTGGAACATTCATAAGCGAATCCCTTCACATGTCTAGCATAGGCCTCAACTCAATAGGCCAATTCCAAAACTTTCTATGGGCTTTATGCCTAAATAAGCAACAAATATGTAACATGGGTAAATCAATTAGCCTATTCCAAACTTCTTATATTTTTACAATAGGATGAACACTAAAATTGACACATGGGTGAATGAGATAGTGAAATATTAAAAAATTCTTGTATTGAAAAGTGTAGCAAAGACCTAGCTCATTAAGACATTTATTTAATCTAAAATCATCTAAAAAATATTCAAATTATTAAATACTTATATGCTTCCATACATGAGATCCATTGCAAACTTACCTATGTCATATTTAATAATCTTTGTAATTCAAGATCAACGTATACAACTTGACAAGATAGAAATATGATTTGGCTAAATTCTTTGAAGTTGTTATTCTTTATCCATACATAGCAAATTAGTAATGCTTACTATTGGAATTAAGGTGTCTCAACCTTAGTGAGTCCCATGTTGAAATAATTAACTTATTTTCCCTTATGTTGATTTAATTTATTAAATGCAAAAATATATGTTTTCAAATTGCTAAGACACTTTGTGGGACCTAGCAGTGAGTTGGCTACCTATATGCAAGGTGCAAAGGATGAGAATGTGACCCTTGTCACATGGGTGGTATTTTGGGAAGAGGGAAATGTTTATACTCCTAAAATGAGTGCCATGTTGACATGTGACATTCTATTTTGCAAGATAGCATTTGGTGGGGTCCACTTATGTGCACATTCCTTGGAGAAACAAAAACATTGGAGAGTGACACCTGTCACCTAGGTGCTCATTCTAGCATTTGCATTATGAATTCTTCAAGTAGGAGCACCATGATGCTATGTGTTGGAAATATGTGTCTCAATCTCACAGGATGAAACCTCTGAAAGAGCCAAGTCGGTGTGACATCCATATTGTCGAGCCGACTAGCAGCTTTGGAACCTTGTGAAAAGTTCTGGTCCCTGAGACCTTGTTTCAGTCTTGCCGAATGGACCTATCACTGTGACATGATGATCGTTGTGACAATTTCTATCTCACTCTGCTCAGGGAGACTTGTGGCAACTGTGTCATCAGAGTAACTCATATGCTTCATTATGAAGTCTTGTCGATATGGAAAGTCTCACCGACAACTTTACACTTGGAGTCTTTGTGGTAACACAAAGGCTTCGGTGTGAACTCTTGGCGATGGGTGTTGGTCTCACCGATGCTGTGGGGTGTCTTCGGTATAACTCCTGTTGAATGCTAATCTCGGGGTCATTTGAAGATTTCAGTAAGAACTCTCAGCGATAGCGGTGAGTCTTGTTGACAGTTGTTTGTTTCGGTATGACTGGAAGACTCGGTGTGATCTCTTGGCGAGTAGCGATTGTCTCGCCGATGAGAATGTTGAGGTCGACGCGACTTGTGAACTCAGTATAACATCTTGCCGATGGGGATGACTCTTGGTGATAATGACAATCAAAATTGTGGCATCGAGGAGACACGGTTAGTGTCTCACCGACATGTGACACAGGTTGAACACCTTTGACCAAGTGATGACTATCCTACGTGGTGTGTCTTTGACCAATTAGAGAAGCCAAATGGGAATCATTGGAAGTTAGTCTATTGTGGCCGTTTTGTGAGGAATTTCAACAGACCAGTGACGACATGGATATACTCAGGAATTGCAGATGTTGTTCGGTTCGATGGTTGTATGAATAGTAGGATGAATAGTTCGATGTATGATCAGTGTGAATTTGATTATGAGAGTATTGTAACTTGAATATTCTGTACAAGGTTGATCATTGTGAATGCTGTTGTAAATTGACATCAGAGAGTGAAGCCCGTACTTTATATGTAATTTGTTTACTGTAATACAAAGGGGTTTTTCTTGGTGTGGTGGGTTTTTCTCCTGTAAGGGTTTCCCACGTAAATCTGGTGTTCACCTGTGTATGATTATTTCTTTGTTTCTGTTATTGCTTTCAAGTGTATCTTAATTGGACTGTAATTAAAAATTTTAAAAGTATCTCTGCATTCTTCCCTGAGGTTTTGACGTTAGGAGAGTTGTTTCCACACCATAGCTTTCCTTACAAGTGGTATTAGAGCTTGTCCAGTTGTGTTATCCTTGTGGGTATGTTGGGTTTTTTGAGTCAATTCTGTTCAAAGGAGTCTGTGAAGTTTGCAATCAAATTACAAAGTTAAGATGGCAAGCATCAAGAAAGATTGAAATTGAGAAATTCAATGGCAGCAATTTTGAGCGCTAGGAAACTTAAAATGGAAGATCCGCTATTGATTGTGATCTTTGATTGCTATGTTCCGGGAACAAAGCCTAGGCATAAAAGAAAGGAGGATTGGATTCGCATAGAAAATCAAAGGTCATATACTCGCTTTAGCAGAATCGCTCTTCCACCGTTCATGAAGAAAATACTACATCTTCCTTGTGGAAAAGACTGGCTGCTATTTATCAGGGCAAGTCCTTGGTGAATAAATTGTTCTTGAGGAAGAAGTTGTACTCTTTGAGAATGCAAGAAGGAGGGTTTGTTGTTGATCATTTGAACGCATTTAACATGCTGATTGCACAGTTAACATCTATGGGTGTGAAGATTGATGAAGAAGATCGTTGTATGTTGTTATTATGTTCTTTGCCAAATTCTTGGGATCACCTAGTGATGGCTATTGGGAGTACGACATCCACTTTTAAGATGGAAGATGTTGTTGCTTCTTTGTTATCAGAAGAGATGAGAAAGAAATATTTTGAGATGGTGAAGGAGGCTCTTGCTGTTAGAGGCAGATCGAAAGAAAAAGGCAAGAAGAAGGACAAGAAGTCCAAATCCAAATAAGAGGGGAGATCAAAGTCTCCTGGCAAGAGGTCCAAGGTGAAGTGTTGAATTCAGGGAAGCAACCCGTCATGTCCGAAAAGGATTGTAAAGAGAGGCGCGAAGAAGAAATATTCTTCCTCGACAATGATTCTTTCTCAGAAAGTGATGCGCATTAATCTTGATTACAAATTTCGCCACATTGCATCGATGATGTCCGGGTTGATTGATTCCAAAGCATCTTTCCACATGACATCTCATAGAGAACGCTCAATGGCATGGAAAATTACGAAATGTGGAAAGCGGTGTATCGGGTAAGTGATTCATCTTTGGAAATAGCTGCGTCCATGCAGAAGTAAAGGAATCAATGATGTAATGCATATACCAGTCCGGGCTCAAAATTCCCATTTCGCTAGTATGTTGAATGATATTGATGGGCCAGCTCTTTGAAATGGTTGCAAAGATGACTAGAGGCTCATGGTGCTAGCAAGGGGTGCTCGTATTAGTACCTTGTATAAGTTGGATGCACATGTTGTTCAATGCAATAGTGTCTCTTGCAAGTCACAAAAAGCTACTCATGGGGGAAAAGAGGAAGAAATTCCTGATAGTGTAAACTCTATGGAAGTTTAACTTCCAGCAAAAAAGACTATGCTCTAGCATCATAGGCTGGGCCACATTGGTGAGAAAGGTTTAAAAACCTTTTAGAATAAAAACCTGGTTGAGGGGTTTGAAGATTGTAACCTTGAATTCGAGTTTTGTGAACATTGTATAAATGGTAAACAACACTGTGTTTCATTTTATTCCAGTCCTCACAAATCTTCTAGTTTGCTTGATTATATACATTCTGATGTTTTTGGTCCAGTGAATGTTCCTTCTTTGTCTAAGTCAAGGTACTATGTATTGTTCATTGATGATTATTCGAGAACATTTGTTTATTTTTTGAAAATTAAATTAGAAGTGTTCAGTCGGTTTAAGGAATTTAAGAACCTTGTAGAAAATCAGTCTGGAAGAAAAATAAAATGTTTAAGGACTGATAATGGTGGTGAATTTTTTTATGATGAATTCGAGAGGTACTGTAAAGATCATGGGATTAAAAGACATAAACCTACACCTTACACTCTGTAGCAAAATGGAGTTGCAGAAAGGTTCAATAGGACAGTGATGGAAAGAGCACGAAGTATGTTGATCAATGCTGGCTTGGAGGAGAAGTTATGGGTTGAGGCAGTTGCTACAACATGTTACTTGATAAACCGTTCTCCTAATTTTGCTCTTGCTGAGAAAATGCCTTTGGAAACGTGGTCTAGAAAGAAGCCCTCTCTGAGACACATTCGTGTCTTTGGCTGTGAGGCATATGCACATGTGTCATATGAGAAAAGATCTAAATTGGAGAAAAAGGTTGTCAAATGCATTTTTATTGGTTATAGTGCTGGCATAAAATGATACAAGCTTTGGAATCCTAATACGGAGAAGGTTTTGTACAACAAAAGTGTTATCTTTCGTGAGTTGAAGCCTTCTACCTTGGATCTGCAGTCAGAGACAAAATCAGAAAATAAAAAGGATGTAGTTGAAATTCCTCCTACACCAGATAAAGAGGAATTGAAAATTCAAAATATACCTAAAACTGAGGAGAGCACAAGTAGTTTTGAGAGTTCTGAAGAAGAAGAACAACCTTAGCCTCAACAAGTGAGGAGGTCAACTCGTGAAAGAAAGCAACCTGATAGGTATGGGTTTTCTTTGATAGATTCTACTTGTGCCTATGCTTTAATTTCTAGCACTGATGAGCCTAGGACTGTGAAAGAGGCATTTAGAATGTCTGATTCAAACTCTTGGTTGGAAGCCATGAATGAAGAGATGGAATCATTAGAAATGAATGATACTTGGAGTTTGGTGCCCTTGCCTAAAGGCAGAAACAATGTGGGCTGCAAATGGTTATTTAAAAAGAAAATAGGTCTAGATGGTAGTGTGGAAAAATATAAGGCGAGGTTGGTTGTGAAGGGTTATTCCCAGGTAGAGGGAGTTGATTATGGGGAAATTTTTTCTCCTGTAGCTAAGCTGACATCCATTAGATTTCTTTTGTCACTTACAGTAGCGTATGACTTAGACATTGAACAAATGGATGTGAAGACAACATTTCTTCATGGTGATCTTGAAGAAGAGATTTATATATCCCAGCCTAAGCACTTTGTGGAGAAAGGTAAAGAAAGATTGGTTTGCAAGTTGAAAAAATATCTGTATGGATTAAAACAGTCTCCTAGAATGTGGTACCAGAACTTTGACACTTTTTTTTTGTCATTGGGATTTGTAAGATCAAAATCTGATCATTGTGTGTATTACAAAGCTGAAAGTGATCGAGTTCTTATTATTGCTATCTATGCTGATGATATGTTGTTCATAGGTAATAGTAAGCTAATGATTTCTGATCTTAAGTCTCAGTTGTCTGCAAATTTCAAAATGAAAGATCTAGGTGCAGTAAGGTATATTCTAGGAATGGAAATTACTAGGGACAGGAAGAATAGAAAAATTTGGCTCAGTCAGAGTAAGTATGTTAAGACTGTTCTAGAGAGATTTTGTATGAATGATTTCAAGCAACTAGTTGTTCCAGTTTTGTAGGGAATGAAGCTATTTGTTGAAGACTATCCAAAATCTCCTACTGAGATGGAGGACATGACTAGTGTACCTTATGCTAGTGTGGTTGGCAGTCTAATGTATGCAATGGTTGTACAAGGCCAAACATTGCCCAAGCAGTGGGAGTACTTAGTCAGTTTATGGCTAACCCTGGAAGGACACATTGGGATGTTGTGAAAAGAGTATTCAGATATTTGAAGGGCACTTCAGAATATGCTTTGTGTTACCATGGGAACTTGGTTGAATCACAGAGGACTCTCAGTATTCGAGGCTATGTGGATTCTGATTGGGCAGGGGACATTGACAGAAGAAGATCCACCAGTGGATATATTTTCATGTTGAATGGTGGTGTAGTGAGTTGGATGAGTAAGTGGCAGGCTATAGTCGCTTTGTCTACTACAGAGGTAGAATACATGGCAGCAACACACGCCTGTAAAGAAGCAATCTGATTAAAATGTTTGTGTTCTAACATTGGTTTTGATGCAGGGAAAATAACAATTTACTGTGACAGTCAGAGTGCTATTTGTTTGGAAAAGAATCCTACTTTCCATGCCAGGACGAAACATATAGATGTATAGTATCATTTTGTATGAGATATGGTGGAGGATGGAAAGGTTTCGTTAGAAAAAGTGGATACTCTAGAGAATGTTGCAGATGCATTGACGAAGCCAGTAGGCACAGACAAGTTTAGGTGGTGTGCCAGTTTGATGGGCCTTAGTGCCCATGAATGTCAGTAGTTTTGTTGTGCTCTGGAGGTGCCTATGTGATCTTCGTCAAGTGGGAGATTGTTGGAAATATGTATCTCAATCTCACAGGTTGAAACCTCTGAAAGAGCCAAGTCAGTGTGACGTCCATATTGTCTGGCCGACTAGCAGCTTTGGAACCTTGTGAAAAGTTTTGGTCATTGAGACCTTGTTTCAGTCTTGTTGAATGGACCTATCATTGTGAAATGATGATCGCTGTGACAATTTCTATCTCACTCCGCTCAAGGAGACTTGTGGCGACTGTATCATCAGAGTAACTCATATGCTTCAGTATGAAGTCTTGTCGATATGGAAAGTCTCATTGACAACTTTACACTTGGAGTCTTCATAGTAACACAAAGGCTTCGATGTGAACTCTTGGCGACAGGTGTTGGTCTCACCGATGTTGTGGGGTGTCTTCGGTGTAACTCCTATTGAATTCTAATCTTGGGGTGAATTAAAGATTTCAGTAAGAACTCTCAGCGATAGCGGTAAGTCTTGCCGATGGTTTGTTTCGGTATGACTGGAAGGCTCGGTGTGATCTCTTGGCAAGTAGCGATTGTCTCGTTGATGAGAATGTTGAGGTCGATGCGACTTGTGAACTTGGTATAACGTCTTGCCGATGGGGATGACTCTTGGCGATAATGACAATCAGACTTGTGGCATCGGGGAGACACAGTTAGTGTCTCACCGACATGTGACACAAGTTGAACACCTTTGACCGAGTGATGACTATCCTATGTGGTGTGTCTTTGAGTAATCAGAGAAGCCGAATGGGAACCATTGGAAGTTAGTCTATTGTGGCCATTCTGTGAGGAAGTTCAATAGGCCAATGACGACATGGATATACTCAGGAATTGCAGATTTTGTTTGGTTCGATGGTTGCATGAATAGTAGGATGAATAGTTTGATGTATGATCAGTGTGAATTTGATTATGAGAGTATTGTAACTTGAATATTCTATACAAGGTTGATCATTGTGAACGCTGTTGTAAATTGACATCAGAGAGTGAAGCCCATACTCTGTATGTAATTTGTTTACTGTAATACAAAGGGATTTTTCTTGGTGTGGTGGGTTTTTCTCCCGTAAGGGTTTTCCCACGTAAATCTAGTGTTCATCTATGCATGATTATTTCTCTGTTTCTATTATTGCTTTCAAGTGTATCTTAATTGGACTGTAATTGAAAATTTTAAAAGTATCTTTGCATTCTTCCCTAAGGTTTTGACGTTAGGAGAGTTGTTTCTGCACCATATCTTTCCTTACACTATGTGGAATTGGTTTGACTTGTTGACTGATGCTTGAAGAGGAATGTTGCTAAATTGAGATTGAGTTGTCACTGGGAGTGACTAGGAGTCAAAGATGAGTTCAAATTTGGTAGATGACTTGATTTTCTCTATGGGGATGCCTTGTATGTGAGGTTGCTTGATTTTGGGAGTTGCACACCTTGCTTGTGTTTTCATGTTGTTGCATGTGGTTACATGTTGTTGCATGTTGAATTGGTTGTTTTTTAGGTCACTTGAGAATTGTGCATGTTATCGGTTTCAATTTGCATGCATGTAGAAATTATGGGATTGACACATGGCAATCTTGGGCACGCATGTATGAGTGATATAAATATGTTAATGCCTTAATGCATTGTATGAGATTGTATTGTAACTTTTGAGATATTGTTATGATTTCATATTCACTCTAAAATCTTGTATCATAGTGTTGTAACACCTACTTGAGTATGGACTTTGGAAGTTGAATTGTAATTGTTTTACTATAATATAATTGAATTGTGCTTTGGTGTGTGGGTTTTTTTCTCGAAATTTTTTTTTCACGTAAATTATGTGTCTTATTGTTTAATGCTTGAATTTGAAAATATCTTAAAACAATTTGAAACAAAGTGTTGCAACCCTCTCCTGAAGATCTACATTAGGAAGGTTGTGTAATGGCGTAAATTTTCTCCTAGGTAAATTTCCCATTAATTTACCCTTACCTTAGCTTTACAAGTTTGATGATGCAAAAACTTGATGCCTTCATTCTCATCTTCCCACGTGTCCCTGCCATTTAGCATTGGTGGAGGAATATTTGTTGGGGACGTGCACACGCTACGTGAATGTCTGCATGTTGTGCTACCATCCTGACAGATTCCTACCTCTGGGATCTATAGAAGCATTACGTTTCCTAGTTGGTCATGAATGTAATGTTCTCTATTGGGTTTTGACTAACAAATAATGACTCTTTGCCTCCATTTTATGCACTCAAACTCATCTTTTTACTCTCTAACATTCTCTAACTCACTCTTTATTCACTTCTTTCATTCCAAGGCTCAATCTCTCTTAGTTCTTGATCATTCTTGCTTCTTTATTACTCTAGTTTTCTACTACCAACTTTCTACTTGGTTTCTACAACACCTTCTTGCTTCAGTACCATCCTCGTTGCAGGTTTATGAAGTTCTATCTCCTTGGTGTGGTGGTGTCATTCTCTTCTTTCCTCTATCAGTCTTAAGTACTGATAGTAGGGAAGGTAACATTGTGTCTTTTCATTTTACTTGCATCTATCATCTTGTAGAGTAGCATTTAAGTTGTCATTGCTCTCTACTCTATTGTGTCATTTCTATTCTTTCATTTATCGGTTTTCTCTATATTATCGCATCTTGGTTTTCCGTGGAGGTGGGAACATTGAAATAGGGGTCTAGCTGAGATAGGCCTCAAAACACAACCCAACATTTTTCCTATTTTTGTGTGTGTAGGTATAGGTTCGCCCGCTTGGAGCTAGCTAGAGAACTAGACCGTGCATGGGTTTCCTCTCTTTCTCTATTTCTTTGTCCTTTAATCGTTAGAATAGCTTTATAAGTATTCTTCTTGTTGTACTATTTAAATCTACATTTTCATATTAAATTGCTAAATTGCAAAACTCCAATATTTGGGTTGTAAGTAGACATTGAGTGTTTTTTACTATCATCCGACTCTTTTTTTGTACAGGATTCCAATGTGTCCTTGAGACTCTAGCACGTTGCATTGAATTCTGGTTCTTGCACTATCATCCTTAGACAAAGAGCTATCTAATTCGCAGTTCGAGGCCCTTGTAGTCTGCTCACTTGGTTTCTGAAAACACCTGTCATAATCTAAAGGGAAACAAAGTTTTGTTTTCCCTTCCTTTTAGTTTGTCCTTTCCTTTTTAGTCTATTAGTCAATCTAAGGTAGTTTAGGGTACTTCATTCCTTGAGGATCTCCCATGACTTGGAGCCTTAGGGGTGAAGAATCCCCCTACTCTACATTTTTGGTGAACCTGATGCAAAGTTCTTATTTTCATTTCTTTTTGTTGGCAGTCTTTCTCTCGTGTCTTGGGCATGTTGCATATTCATGTGTCATGAAGCTTTATGAGCTTTATGACCCATTCTACAACCTTTGAGCATATTGTTAGAAGGAGTTTATGAAAAATATGGATGGAATCTAAGGTCACTACTAGTCACACTAGTCCTACCTTTGAAGTAGTTTTGGGAATGCCTACTAGTTTCTCAAGCCCTTTTGGAGAAGTCACTACACATGTCCCTACCCCTCTTGCTTCTCCTTCTACTTCATTCATGGAGGAAGACGATGCTCTTGAGGTTTCTGCAAAGAAACTTCTTTCCCTAGATCAAAGAGTTGAGGAGTTTGAGAAGTATTTGGAGAAAGATAAAACTCTTACTAAAGTCACTACGATTTTTAACAGATTAAGAACTATGTTGGACAAGGACCAGAGAGGTCTAGAATTTTCTTTGAGGTCTTGCTGATATTGTGGATAGTCACAGATCCCATCATACAATCTTAACTCAGGCGCTACTTGATACCTTGGCTTTGAGACCGTTGAAAGATAGCTAGAAGTCTCAATGCCCAAGGTATCGATGTGTATGATCGAGACCGCCCTCTTGTTGCCACCACCTTTGTGATGGAAAGAGACACTGCAATTATGCTTTGGTGTTGTCATTGATGGCAACCCTATTCAATAATTGATCTGCGTGACATCATTTTCTTATACCGATAGTTAGATTGAGGATAGTCAGGAAGAATAGAGCATTCAACAGTTTGGTGATCATCGATTCACTTACAGATTTCCAATTGTTATTTTTAGTTGTGGATCTCATGAAAGGTTCATCAGTGTATTTCTTGTGTTATTCAAAAATCTTAGTGCCTTGTACCAAGTCATGTGTAAGTTTGGTGATTCGGTTGATACTTTTCTGTTTATTAGTATTTTGGGGCCGACTCAATTGATATAATGTGTTGTGAATATTCAAGGAATGCTTATTCGAATATTTTTGTGTTCGCTCATCTTGATTTTGGTCTGAGCTAAGTTGTGGCCAACTGTTGTGGATGTGCATTGGATCATTCTTAAGATTTGAGCCGACAGTTGCTAATATTTTTAAGTTTTATTGAAGCCGACTTGTTGCGATTAAATTGTTAGTCACAGATATATATGAATGATCTATTATATCATTTTGGCATGTGTGTGTGGTGTGTTGATGTGTATTGTGAATATCAAAAGAGTGTTAGAGTGATTTTATGCACAGTTTCACTTGCGCATAAAGATTTTATGGTGCAAGTCAGAGCAAGAGTAGAGTATAAGTTCAGTATCAGTCAAAAGGACAAAAGATCGACAACTGAGCCAAACTGGAATTATAATCAAGCATTTGTAGATGCTATTCTTTCAGTTCATTCTCTTAGATCTAATCCAAATCTCTGTAAGGCAGTGTGCCTTCCTATTTTGAGCAGTGAGCTCTAGGTAGTGTGCCTGAATGCAAGTGCATTCCCATTTTGTAAACTTCTTTTTGAGTATACTCAGATTATATTGTGGATTGGCTATCCACTGTGGTCTTTCCCCTAACAGGGTTTCCATGTAAAAATCCTTGTGTTATGGTGTTGTGGTTATTTGCTTTCTATTTATGCATATTTCCTTTGGTTGAATGCTTAAAGTGGGTTAATGATCAGAATAACAAAGTTAATTTTTCCATAACACTGATTCACCCCCCACCCCCTCTTAGTGTTGCTTGTTTCCAACAATTGGTATCAGAGCTAGTTCCTTGGAAGAAGTCTAACAGCTTGGGGAGATCTTGGAAAGTGTTTACAATGGATACAAGTAATCTTCAACAAAAACTTATGGTGGCCCTGGATGATCTTGACCAGTCAAAATCTGAGAACTGGGAATTGCAAGAAAATCTTGAGAGTGCAAAAAAAATCATCCAGTCACTAAAAGAAAAAATCAATGAATTCAAGTGAGAAAAGAAAGGAATTATGTGATCAGCTCAAGCAGAAGAACAAAATCATGGAAGATGAACAACTCAGTCATGCCTTGAAGGAGAAAACAAAAGAATGTGAAAAGTTTTCCAAAGAAAATGTTGCCCTGAAGTGTGAGATGGAATCTATCATGCTGAAGATGACCAAGGAAATTGAAGATAAAAAAAAGAATGAAGAAAATCTTGCTCAATCCTTGAAATAAAAATATGAACAATGCAGTCGATTGGACAATGAATTGGAACAATCTAAAAACAATGAGGAAGTGCTTGAAAAACAACTTGATGATCTCAAAGATGAACTTACTGTCGCAAATGAGTACAAGGAGAAATTCAAAGCAAGCTCATCCAAGCTTGATGAATTGATTAAAGGTCAGAGGACTGATGGTGACAAGCGAGGTCTTGGCTATGAGGAAGGTGAAAGTTTCGGATCTGGACAAAGGAACTCTGGACAAAGGAATTCCGGACAAGGAAGATTCTGGCAAGGAAATTAGATAAATGGAGCTAGAAGGAATCCGGTGAGACAACCAAATGCTTAGAGATTCAATGGTTATTGTTTTTCTTGCAACAAATTTGGCCATATGGCTTCTCAGCATAGAAGCAGGATGAATCCAAGTGGACCATCATTCTCAGGTCAGTGCTTTAATTGTAACAAGTTTGGTCATAAGTCCAATGAATGCAGAAATGTGATGAACAACTTTTATAGAGATATTAGATGCTATGCATGCAAAAGACTTGGGCATATTGCTAACCAATGCAGATCAAGGAAAAATCAGTGGAACAGTTGGTCTGAACATAGAAATGTTGTGTGTTACAACTACAAAAAATTTGGCCATATTGCTAGATTCTGTTGGAACAAAAGATGTTCGGTAAGATAGAATACACAACAGGATGTCAAAGGAAAAGGAAAGTTACTACAGATGTGATCAGGAGGAAAATGTAGAAGAAATGGGTGAAAAAGAATCCCTCTATTGAAGGAAATATGCCAACACCAGAATCTACTTCTGGTAATTCCTCCAAAAATTAGTTTTAGGCCTTTGGCCTAGGGGGAGCTGTTAGAAAAATCCTTTAACCCCCTGCAGGCAACTAATACTAGAATGTGGACCAGTCCAGTAGGTGGATCAATGTTTTTCATATGTTGTTTAACCCAATTGGAGGTTGTATCAATTGTAGAGTTTTGGAGATCCGTAGAAGAATCATCTATCTCAGTACATGGAAATAGGGTAACCAGATGTATTAGGGTAAAGGAATTTATTGCGACAAAAAGGGTTAGGTGTGCGGACAATAAAAGAACATTTTTATCCTTCATTTTTCACTTTGCATTTTGGAGGAAAGTAGTTTGAAGAGCCCTAGAGTGAACTTTGTTGAATTGTGGAGAGATTCAAAGCGTGAAGAAGAATCTATGATCAAACTTTGATCTAACGGAAAGGTATTTATTAAAAAGCCTATGAATTTATGAATTTGCAATCATGTCCACTCCTCTGGTAGTTGAAGTCAAGGACATACCCCATCCTAAATTCAAATGGCATCCCTATAAGTCTATTGAGACCAAGCCCCTCGGTGTGTTTTCATTTGTTTCATACAGAGTATTGCATAGAGAAGATATTAGGGCTTATATACATGCCAATATTGAAGAATTAGGAAGTTCTCGAATGATGAATCTGTATTCCCATCATATAATTGGAGAGGATTTTATTGTAAAGCCAAAATTTAAAACCCTAGAAGAGAAGAAGTTCACACAGTTTGCAAAATTTCCCATATTTGAGGAAAGTGAATGGGTTAGATACATTTTGAGTCGTGTTCATGCCGAGTTCATGTGGCTAAATATACCCTTCAAGATCACAAAAGAGGCTATATGTGCAGTCACGAGTCTGAATTCCACTGGTAGACTTCCAGTCTTGAAATCTGTGAAGAATGAGAAGGTTATAAAGGCAATAGGTGCACAATGGGATAGAAGGGAAATGACAATAGAAGTTATTGCTGAAGTGGATGTAAAATTTGCATCAATGGTCATTGGCTACAAGATATACCATTCTAGCTAGGATAATTATGTATCTGGTACGACCATCTATGCATCTTATGAAATGGTAAAGCAAAATACAAAATATGACTTGTGCGAGCTTCTCAGAAGTCAGTTGATGGAGAATCTAAGAAAAATCAAGAAAGATAAGAAGAATACTTTCAAATATGGTAATCTGCTATTGTGTTTATTTTTCTACTTCATGGATGAGATTCTAGGTGTTGGAAAAGTACATTGGAAAAATGATGTGCCTGTAGTTGTTTAGATAAGGAACATGTTGTTTGGAATTGGTGATCGTCAGGTCAGGAATACTACCCTCTGGGGGTACTTCAAAAATTTCCAAAATATGATGCATGCCAGGGAAAGAATTCCCACTTCAATTGTGGAATAGTACAAAGATACTATCTGCTTCATGGTGGATATTGATCAATGTCATATGGAAGTTGCTAATCCTATAACAATATGGATCATGCCTATGGGATATGAAGTAGAGGAGAACATCTTGAAGATGTATGCAAAACACTTGTTGGATTCACCTTTGGATTAGGAGAAGAGAGGTTTGAAAATTATGTAGAGAAAAGTATGCAGGTTCATGAGGAATAGAAAAAACCGGTGATAGTTAGAAAAGTAAGAAAAGAGGTAGAAGTTTTTGCAGAAAGTATGGGCTTACCTGTAGAAGCTTTGAGAGAAGCAAGAAGGAGGAGAGATGAGGCAGAAGCAGCAAAAGTGAAAGCAAAAATAGAGTCTACTAGTTCGGGAGCATCCTCTGCCTGCACTAGATCTACAAGGAGTTCCCCTACAGCCAAGCCAGCTCAAGACAAGCCTTCTGGTAAAAGGAAGAAGAATAAAAGCACAAGAACATATAAAGTTGTTTCAAAAGGTGAGAAAACAGATCAAAAGAAGTCTTGAGAGAAATGAAGGCTACCAGAACTCGGGCTGTAAAGTTAACTAAGAGAAAATATTCCAATAAAGAAGAAGCAAAGAAAAGGGAAAAGGTTGACAAACCTGGTATGTCAGTTGAGGAAGTTGAGAATGCAGTTATCAAGGATGGAAATCTCAAGCCCCTCTGTGAATTGTATGAAACTTTTGATGAATCCAGTCAAAGAGTTCTTGAAGAAGCCACAATAAAACATATGAACATTTTCAATAAATTTCTTGTTGAGATTATGTCTGGCTTACCAAATAGTTTGTATAATATTTTGGAGTCGAGAAGATTAAGTGCTAGAACAGAAGAAGAGAATCTGAGGAAGATAATTCTTGCAAATTTATTTCCATAAATGTCAATTGAGGAGATGAATTCACTCCTTGAAAAAGCTAAAAAGGAATTTAAGAGCAAGACAAGGGTGAATAAACTCATGATTGGTGAAATTGATGCTATTTTTGGTGAAACAAAGGAGATTCTGGAAGAGTTTCTGTCAAAGAATAAGATTAATGTTGAGAAAATGAATATTGAAAATGTTTCAAAAAATGAAGAAGTGAATGTAGATGCTGAGGATTTTCAGATTCCTCCTAATGTGGAAAATACAGAGACACCTATGGAAACTGAAGTTCCTAAGGTGGTATTAGTTGAGGAGAAGGAGGTGCAAAATGAAGAGGTTGAAGCACCCAAAGGAATCCAGAAATAGTCTCTGAAGAACCCAAGGTTGAAGAAGAAAAAGTTCAAGTTAAGGAAATCAGAGTGAAGGCAAGAGACACTGCTAAGGCAGTGAAGAAATCTCTAATGGAGCAACAAGAAGATTTTGATCTTGAATTGGATGAAAGCTCAATCAATCTGTCCACTTTGTCCCCAATTCAAATGATGAAGGTTGCATCGATTGCTCAAGCTAAGGCTAGTGAGAAGATTCTAAAGTCTCACCTAGAGGATAGTGAATTGCTAAGCCTTGCATTTGGAGTTCTGCAAAAATTAATTCCTGCTCATGTCATGGATCCATTTGGTTCCTCTTCTGGTGAGCTAAAGAAGCTCATAAATTCTATAAGTACTCAATTAGAGTCTCTTGAAAAATCTATTGAGGATAAAGTGCAAAAAGAGTTTAATGGTAAAATACTTAGTTGATTGAAGGAAGTGATTGCAAAGGATAAGAATCTGTTAGCCACCTGCATGAAGAACATTCAAGGTTCCATATCTAAAGCTAGAAAGGCTTATAAGGCATGTTTGGTTTTGTCCAAGTTTACTAAAGGTAATGAGAAAAAGGTGAAGGATCTTGAAAATCAATTGGCTATCATTTTTGATACTTTTGATCCATTAGCTGGTGATGTTGCTTAGCGAGAAAATCAAGTAACATCTCTACTTGACAACATAAGATGCTTGAAGAATGAAAATGGCAGGATTGTTGGGAGAGTAAGTGAACTCAGAGGACTAATTTATTCGAAGATCGAGATAATGGTGAGTGCTTTGAAGGAAGCGAAAGTTGTTGTGGTAGTTAGTGACCTAGTGAACCTAGAATCTGTAGAAGCTCAATCTTACTTAATGTGTGGTCGCATAACAGTTTTGGAGAGCCTCAAAAAGGTTTGTGATGACAATTTAAGAGTGTTGAAGCAAGATTTTGCAGATATTTTCAAACTTTTGTAAGTTACAAGTTCATGCCTGTACAGTTTTGGAATTTTGTTTTGGTTTCCCCAATTTTTTCCATTGATGTCAAAGGGGGAGAAGTGTACAGTGAAAAATGCATATTTATCTTAGGGGGAGTTGCTTTTCTGAGCCGAGATTGAAGATTTTTTTTTGAAGTTTTGAAGTGGCAATGTACTTCATGTTGGTTTTGATCCAACACTTAGTCATTTTTCACTAAGTGTTTCCATCAATGCCAAAGGGGGAGATTGTTGGAAAGAGACACTGCAATTATGATTTGGTGTTGTCATTGATGGAAACCCTAGTCGGTAATTGATTTGCATGACATCATTTGCTTATACCGGTAGTCAAATTGAGGAGAATCAGGAAGAACAGAGCATCCGAAAGTTTGGTGATCATCGATTCACTTGTAGATTTCCAGTTGTTATTTTGAGTTGTGGATCTCATGAAAGGTTCATCGGTGTATTTATTGTGTTATCCAAAAATCTTAGTGCCTTGTACCAAGTCATGTGTAAGTTTGGTGATCCGGTTGATACTTTTCTTGTGTCTTAAATGCTTTATTGCAAAATATGGGACATATGTAGTTGACGAACCTTTCTACCTCGTCCTATCAACCTATGTTTCATCCTTTCTTTCATTGCAATCCTTTTTCCATCAACATTTTGAACGCTCCTATCCCTTCAGGGATGGAGATCCCAAAGTTCAAAAAGTATAGTGGTCATGGAGATCCCTAGACACACATGTTGGCATTTAATGACATATGCATTGACTTCTTCCACCATGATACCTTAAGGATGCTTCCCTTGAGTGGTATTGCAATTCATTAGATAATTTCATCTTTTTGTTTGATCAGTTGGTGAATTAGTTCCTGAGGTAGTTCCAAGCTAACATTGGACCGAAGACAACCTTTTTTGATCTTGTCCATGCAAGCAAGGGGACCATGAAAAGGTAACTAACTTCATCACTCACTATCAAGCATTATTTTCTTAAATCTCTTATCCTTTACTAGACTCGGACGTTTAGAAGGTATTCATTTGGAACTTACAAAAACAATGACAACAAAATTTCTCTTTGATGAAGTATCCTTCCTTTGCACACCTATGTGTTGCACTATGCGAATACCAACAAACAGTTGCATAGTTTGGGGGTTCATCCTCATGCTCCTATCCTGATAACTGATCAGTAGTGTTAGTTTCTGGCAAGAATAAGGCTATTAAAAATGTGGTTTCTATGTCTAAGGACAAGGGCCTAGGGTGTAATTGACATTTTACAATATTATCTAAATTTTATACCATTGTTCTAAAAAATATATTAAAAGATAAAGTCCTAACATTTCCAAAACCCCGACCTCTATCTGAGTTGTATCTTGAGTGGTATGACAATTAAATTTTTTGTCAGTTCCACCAAGTGCATGGACATGGCATTGAGCAATGTATGCACCTGCGTCATTAGATTCAAGACCGCATCAACGATGAGACTATTTGTCTCGACAGGAAGAAATAGAATTCTAATAAATTTATGGCCAAGGCTAATAGTGAATTACAAATTTATACTGATCTATTTCCCTCTCACTCGATAAATATAGTTACAAAACCTTCTACATCTTCTAAGCTAGTTCCATCTAAGTACGTGAACATGGTCTCATTCAGGTGTAACCCTCCTATTGAGAATACGAGTGTAATGTCTAATATAACTTTCACCTTGCATGATGAGCAACTAAATAAGGAGCCTCCTCTATTATACATTCCTATGTAGCATCGTGATTGGCTTCTTGGTTGATCCGACAAGTCAAGTAAATGTGATAATGAAGGAAACTCTAATCATAAATAGTTTACATAAGGAGAGATACGAAGAGTTGTAGACCACTCTCCATACCCATGATGGACTCTCTGTTGCCCCTATGGGCATTATTTCTTTATCAATCTTGGTAGGACCCAAAGTTGTTGATGTGTCATTTGTTGTGATCCTAGACTTCTACCTAATTAGAGTTAGGCTACACATCCTATGGCTAGCCTTTGTGAATGGTATTACCTCTATAGTCCATAAATGCTTAAAGTTCCCCCATGAAAGCATTGTGCATGTAGTACATGACATTGGCTATAAAATGATAGTGTCACATGGGAGCTTCTCTTTGAATCACTTCTAGCTTGCCTCGGTTGAACCTCTACCCCCAAGGGGATATTTTTTATATAAGACATATTAAATATAAGACTAGGGGCTCGACACTAAAGGTTAGTTATCCTATGTCTCCTTATGCTATCTCTGTAAAAGGATCTGAGATAGCACAACAATAAGCTGCTTCTTCGATGACCCTGTCAAAAGGGAAGGGGAAGCTTTCTCACACTCTAGCTCCTTCTCCTTCTACTTCACCTGATTTTTTTTCCAAACACATAGTGTAGTCTTCGATTCCTGCTCCTATGCCTTGTATGAGAAGTTTAATGGTGCCCACATAGTGAAAGCTGAAGTGCCCAACTTTTTTAGTTTTCAGTTCTACCCACGGTTCCTCAACCCACCATATATGGTAAGGGGAAGTTCTCCCGTGGGGTTGCTCCTACGTCTTAGTCATTGCGGCCTTTGACTACTCTTCCACCTATCTCTCAGGCATTGAATGAGAAGAGGCTTTCCGATAAAACACTTGTGTCTATTTCTCCTCATGTGGTTGTTCCTACTCCTGTGCTTCCTTCTCTTGCTTCTACTCAAGATCCCATCCTTCCACCAGAAATGATTGTGAAGGATACTTCTATGATTGAGCAACAACCTTTGACCTCTTCTCAGGCCAAGTGCTTTACTTCTCACAACCAACATAACTGGGTTGCATGTGAGCATAAGCATCAGTGAAAGGCTCTAGGTATGAAGCACGCCGCCTCACAGAAGATGAAGGGGGAGCAATTGCATATGTTTCTATATCTCCTTCTATTGTTCCTCTTTCTTCTACTGTTCTTGCTTTGATTCCCACCACTTTTGTTCTGCTTTTAGCTCCTCTGGTAGGTTCTGATAATGCTCACCCCAAAAGGGTGCAAGTTTTCATCGATCCCTCCATAGAGCCTCCTCTTTTGATGTCCCTCCAGGACATCCCTCCTTTCTAACAACCCATTGACATGCCTCATAAAAAGGTGGTGTCTTCTACGGTTGCCTCTAGTTTCTCCTTCGCTTCTACTTCTTCTATGGGGATTCAACATTCTTTGCTGAAGCACAAGTTGGAGGGTGACCTCACTAAAAGTGGTGATTGTAAGAAGGGTTCACCTTCTTCAGAAGTTAGTTTTGTCTTGGCTTGCATTGTCCTTGTGAGAGAGGCAACCCCTGCATCTCCATAGTTTGTCACTGTCCCTTGTGATGAAGTTGGAAATGACTCTCAGGTGCCTCACCCTTCTCCCACCTAGTTGTGACTAGGCAATCCTGTAAAGTGTATGTTCAATTTATTGGATGATATCCCGACTTTGTCATCAATTTTCACAAAATCAATGGCTTTCGCTTCATAACAGTTCGGTGAAGAAGACCTCGAGGGGCCTTCTTCCTTAGCTCTTCTTGCAAGTGAGTTAGAGGGTACTACCCTTGTTATCACGCCCTTGCGGGCTTGCCTGTCGTCCCCTTACAATGATCTACATTGGGAGTAGGATGACTTGATGATCAATGAGGACTAGGGTGGTGCCTCTTCTACATCTATAGATTAGATTTATTTGTGTGTTTGTGTTCCCCCGTGCTTGTTTTTGTGTGTTTATGATCATGTCCAGAGGACCCTTTCTACCCTTGTAGGTTATAGGCACAAAAAATTTTCTGTGCACTTCTTCTATTTGTATCATCATTCTTCTATGTGTTGTGATTTTTTTTTTTTTATATTAGGGATTATGGAAAGTTTTGGGAGCATTTAGGCCTTCTTCCATGTTGACCTATATATATATATATTTTCTTCATGTTCTAAGAACTTTGGGGATCAATGACCATTCATACGTATACCATATTATATCTATCTATTTGTATCTATGAATAGATTTGGCCCTGAACTCTTAGATCCCCCTGACTCTTGATTTCTTCATCTTTTCTTGCTTGCTTTGTGATGTTGTGGTTTTTATGTGTTGTCCCTCATGAATGTGACAACATACCATGAATACATCTTGCCATGTATCTCATGCCACAACATCTTTGCCTCTCCTTTCTCTCCTTAGGATGTCATGTGCTCCTCTGTGTAGCACACACCATCCTAAGGTGGGGCTACCATGCTTTTCTAATTTTCAGTAAGGTGAATTCTTTCAAAAGGATTCCTTGGTGTCAAATTTTCTTTACAGTGAATTCCTTGAAAAAAGAATCCCTTATTAAAAATTTCTCATTTTCCAAAATGTTGCATTCTCTCAAAAGGGACTCCTTACTGAAATTTTCTTTCAAAAAATATTTTGCAATGAAAGAACTTCTAAAAATTTTCCTTTAAAAAAAGGAGCACTTTTTCTAAAATGAAAGAGTCTAAAAAATTTCCTTTGAAAAAGGAGAATTCTTTCCATTGGATTCCTTGACGAAAGAATCTTTCAAAAGGATTCCTTGATGACATAATAACTTGCAGAAAATGTGGTGTTTTTCAATTGGAGTGTTCCTTTAAATGGGCCCCTCGATGTCTTGAAGGGTTCCCTATCAAAGGAACCCCCTTTGAAATATTTCTTCTCAAAAGGATCTCTTTGGTATCTTGCAATGTGTTTCTTTTATCTAATATTTGATGTCATGTGTCTTGGTGTCAGACATCTTATATCTCAACATCTAGCTTGGGGTAGCCTGACTAGACCTGTCTTTTCTATGACTGTCCTGCAACGTAGTTTGTATCAGTCACAAGTTATTTATTTGATCAATTTGTTTCTTGTGTCTATTTGATCAAAATTTGTCTTATCATGTCGGCTTGTATCTTCATGTGTATTATGAATGTGTGTTATGATTTGGTTTTTCACCTAACATGTTTTCTCTGTAGCCTAGCATGTTTATAGTGAGATTTTAGCTAGTTTTGCAAGATTAAAGACCTATGTCATCTTCGTATCTTGGTGGAGTTTCCTCTTTTGAATGTCCAAGTATGTTGGATCAAATATCTGCTTCCTCAATGTTATTGGTATATTCTTTTCAACCTCTTTCTACTTTAGCTCACATACACACTAACACAAAATGTAATGGCATAAATTTGCACCTAGGTAAATTTCCCATTAATTTACCCTTACCTTATCTTTACAAGTTTGATGATGGAAAAACTCACTACCTTCATCTTGTGGTCTCTGTCCTTTAGCATCAATGGAGGAATATTTTTCGAGGAAGCATGTGCCATGTTGTCGTCTTGACAAATTCCTGCCTTTGGGATCCATAGAAGTGTTACATTTCTTGGTTAGTTGTGAATGTAGTGTTCTTTGTTAGGTCTTGATTAATGAAAAATAACTCTTTGCATCCATTTTACCCACTCAAACTCATATTTTTACTTACATTTTCTAACTCACTCTCTATTCACTTCTTTCATTTTGAGGCACAATCTCTCTCACTTCTTGATCATTCCTACTTCTCCATTACTCTATCTTGCTACTAGTAGCTTTCTACTTGGTTTCTACAACACCTTCTTTCTTCAACATCATCTTTGTTGCAGGTTTACAAATTTCTATCTCCTCGACATGGTGGTGTCATTCTCTTCTTTCCCCTATCGACCTTGAGTGCTTATAGTAGGGTAGGTAACATTATGTCTTTTTATTTTAGTTTCATCTATCATCTTGTAGAGTAGCATTCAGGATGCCATTTCTCTCTACTCCATTGTATCATTTCTATTCTTTCCTTTATTGATTTTCTCTATATCGTTGCATCTTGGTTGTTTGTGGAGGTGGGAACACCAAAATGGGGATAATTTGATTGAGGAAAATCTCAAAGCACAACCCAACATTTTTCCTATTTCTATGTGTGTAGGTACATGTTCGCCCGCTTGGAGCTAGCTAGAGAACTAGACCATGCATGAGTTGTCTCTCTTTCTTTCTTTCTTCATCCTTTCATCATTAGAATAGCTTTATAAGTATTCTTCTTGTTCTACTATTTATTTCTACATTTTCATATTAAACTGTTAAATTGTAAAACTCCAATATCTAGGTCGTAAGTAGACCTTGAGTATTTTTTACTGTCATCTAGTCCTTTGTCCGTACAGGACACCAACGTAGTGTGATGAAGTCTGATTCCCATGATATTTTCCTCATACAAAGAGTTGTCTAATTTGCAGTTTGAGACCCTTGTAGTCTACTCACCCGGTTTCTAAAAATGCATGTCATAATATGAAGGGAAACAAAGTTCTTTTTTCCCTTCTTTTTCTAATTTTCCTTTCCTTTTTAGTTTGTTAGTCAATCTAAGGTATTTTAGGGTAGTTCATTTCCTTAGGCTCTCCCATGACCTGGAGCCTTGGGGGTGATGAATCCCCCTACTCTACAGGTTGTTTATGCACTATGTTTTCCTTTCAGTTGGTATTAGAGTTTGGCCAGCTTTGTTGTCCTTATTTGGCTTGAAGGGTTTATTGTGCATATCTTGTTTCAGTGGGAGTTTTGTAGAGAAATATTTTTATAATCTTCTTGTGGGTTTAAGATGGTAATAACATCCAAAAGGAGGATATTCTTATAGATAGAGATCTATGGGCTGCAATATCCAATACAAAATCAACAACAACCTCACAAGAGGATTGGAATCTAATGGACTGAAAAGCCAAGGGTATGATAAGTCTCTATTTGGCTAATTTCATTCCCTTGAATGTCCATGAAGAGAAGACTATAGCTAGCCTTTGGAAGAAGTTTGGTGATATCTATCAAGGGAAATCCTTGGTAAATAATTTATTCTTGAGAAAGAAGTTGTATTCTCTAAATATGGAGGAAGGGTGATCCATTGCAAATCACCTGAATTCCTTTACCATGGTTTTTGCTCAATTAGGTTCTATTGGAGTGAAAATAGAGGATGAAGATCGTTGCATGCTCTTGTTTGTTCTTTGTTGGAATCGTGGGGTCACCTGGTGATAGCTATTAGAAGCACAATAACCATTTTCAAGATGGATGATGTGATTGTTTCGTTGTTGTCTAAAGAAATACAAAAGAAGTTTTCTGAGATGGTCAAGGAGGCCCTTGCTGTTCATGGAAGATCAAAGGAGAAATGAAAAAAAGAAAGACAAGAAGTCTAATTCCAAGTCTCTGGGGAGATCTAAGTCGCTTGGTAAAAATTCTAAGGCTAAATGTTGAAACTACAACAAATATGGTCACCTCCACAAAGATTGCAAGGAGGAGAAAAATAAGAAAAACAAGTCATTCGATGATTCTAAATTTGATAAATCCTCTTAGGATGATGTAGATGCTTTTGTCACTATCTTGGAAATAAATGCATTAGAAGATGTCTAGTTGATTGACTCATTTTCCTCTTTCCACATGACCTCTCATAGAGGTTGGTTCTCAAAGCATGAGGCTCATATGATGGTGGGAAGGTGTATCTGGGTGATGACTCTTACCTGAAGCTTATTGATCGTGGAAGAGTCAAGATTTGGTTCCCTGATGGTAAAGTGAAGGGGATTGATGGTGTCCTACATATCCCTAGTTTGGCATGGAACCTACTTTCAGTAAGTAAGATGAGTGGTGTGGGTATGTAGGTTGTTTTATCGAGTAGGGGATGCAAAATGACCAAAGGTTCTATGGTACTTGCTAAGGGTGTTTAGATTGGCACCTTATATAAGTTGGATGCATGCATGGTTCAGTGCAATAGTACTTATGTGGATTCCAAGAAAATGGCTTTGGATCTTCATCCTCACCATCAGATATAGTATAAAATAAGACCGTGGTTTCTACATCTGATGGTCATGATTTCTAGGTACCTAAGGGTGTCAATGCTTTGGAAATGAAACTTCTTGTTGAGAAAACAATGTTGTGGAACCAAAGGCTTGGCCATATTGGTGATAAGGATCTTAGAGCCTTGAAAAATAAGAGCCCTATTGAAGGCCTTGATGATTTTAATCTCTAGTTTGATTTTGTGAATATTGTATATATGTAAAACAACACCGTGTTTATTTTTATTCTAGTTCTCATAAGACTTATGAGGTTTTGGTGCATTTTGATGTGTTTGGTCCTGTTAATGTTCCTTCATTGTCTAGATCTATGTATTTATCTCATTCATAGATGACTATTCTAGAAGTAATTTGTGTACTTCCTCATAAGTAAATATGAAGTTTTCAATCGATTTAAGAAATTCAAATCCTTGGTTGAAAACTAGACTAGTAGGAAAATTAAGTGCTTGAAGATAAATAACAGTGGTGAGTTGTGTTTTGCAGAATTTGACAAGTTCTATAAGGACCATGGGATTGAGAGACACAAGAAAAATCCATACACCCCATAGAAAAATTGAATTGTGGAGAGGATGAACATAACGCTAATGGAGAGGGCTAGGAGAATGTTGAGTGGTGTTGGCATTAAACAAAATTTATGGGTTGAAGTTGTAGCCACTGCATGTTATCTAATTAATAGATCTCCTACTTTGACACTTTTTGAAAAGACACCCATGGAGGCATGGTCTCATAAGAATCCCTCGATGAGATACCTTAGAGTCTTTGGTTGTGATGCATATGCTCATGTGCCTAGTGAGAAGAGATCTAAATTGGAGAACAAGGAAGTAAAGTGTGTCTTCATCATATATGGTGTTGATGTGAAAGGGTATAAGCTTTGGGATCTAGTTGCAAAGAAGGTGCTCTACAATAAAAGCGTTATCTTCCATGAGCTAAAACCTTCCAGAGTTGATCTAGAACTAGAGAAGGAAGAGAAGAAGGAGGTAGTTCAAATTCCATCTACTCATGAGAGAGAAGAACTATGTACTCCTAGTGGACCTGATGATGAGGAGAGCTCAACTAGCTCTAAAATATCTTAAGAGAAAGAACCTCAACCTCAGTAATTAAGGAGGTCTACGTGCATTAGGAAACAACTGAAAATATTTGTATATTCTATGTTGGATTCCAATTGCATATATTGGCTTTGATTGTTAACATTAATGAGCCCAGGACGGTCAGAGAGGCTATGGGTATGCATGATGTAGACTTTTGGATGGAAGCCATGAATGAAGAGATGGTTGCATTAAAGAAGAATGCTACTTGGGATCTGGTACCTTTGCTTGACAAAGGAAAACCCATTGGATGAAAATAGATGTTCAACAAGAAAATTAGATTTGATAGCAGTATTGAGAAGCATAAAGCATGATTGGTTGTGAAGCGATATTTCCAGGTGGGGAGAATTGATTATGGGGAGATTCTCTCATGTAGCTAAGCTGACATCCATTTGATTCTTGTTATCACTTGCAGTAGCTCATGACTTGGAAGTCGAGCAGATGGATGTGAAGACATCTTTCCTTCATGGTGACTTGGAGGAAGAAATTTATGTCATAGCCAAAGCATTTTGTTGAGAAAGGTAAAGAGAACTTGGTATGCAAATTGAAGAAATCTTTGTATGGTCTGAAGCAATCTCCTAGGATGTGGTACCAAAATTTTGACTCCTATGTGTTTTCTTTGAGATTTTTGAGATCCAAATCTAACCATTGTGTTTATTACAAGACCGATAATGATCACATTCTCATTATTTTAATGTATGTGGATGATGTTGTTCATTGGGAATGGTAAAAGTATGATTTCAGATTTGAAGTCTCAATTGTCAACCTAGATTGAGATGAAGGATCTAGGTGCAACGAGGTATATTCTGGGGATGGAGATCAGAAGGGATAGAGCTAACAAAATCTTTGGTTAAGCCAAAGAAAGTATGTGAACTTTGTATTGGAGAGATTCAACATGACAACTTACAAATAGTTATTTGTTCCTATAATACATGGGATGAAGCATTCAATTGGAGGATTGTCCAAAATATCCTACCGAGATGGAGGATATGATTAGGGTGCCTTATGCGAGTGTTGTTAATAGCTTGATGTATGCTATGGTCTATACGAGGCCAAACATTTCCCAAGCAGTGGGAGTTCTTAGTCGGTTGATGGAAAATCCTAGACAGATGCACTAGGGTGGTGAAGAGAGGGTTCATATATTTGTGTGGTACTTCCGAGTATGCCCTATGCTTTCATGGTTATCCTATTAGATATCAACATTTAGTGAGCATTCATGGATATGTGGATTCTGATTGGGCAGACGACATTGACAATAGAATATCCACTAGTGAATATGTTTTCATGATATTTGGTGGTGCTATAAGTTGGACAAGTAAGCAACAGGCTATAGTCAATTTGTCCACTATAGAAGCAGAGTACATGGAAGCTACTCATGCTTGTAAAGAAGTCATTTGGAGTAAGAATTTGTGTTCAAATATTTGTTTTGATACAAGACAAATTACTATCTATTGTGATAGGCACAGTGTTATTTTCTTATAGAAGAATCCTACTTTCGATGTTAGAACAAAGCACATTGATGTGCAATTTCACTTTGTTTGTGATATGGTGGAAGATGAAAAGGTGAATTTAAAAAATGTTGACACTTTGGTTAATGTTATTGATGCATTGACGAAGCTAGTGAGCACAGAGAAGTTCAAATGGTGTGTCAATTCTATGTGTCTTATGGCGTGTGTGATACAATGACTCTTGAAAGGTCTTCAACAAGTGGGAGAATGTTAGGATTTAGGTGTCTCAACATTAGTGAGTCCCATGTTGAAATAATTTATTTATTTGCCCCTATGTTACTAATTTAATTTATTAAATGTAAAAATATATGTTTTCAAATTGCTAAGACACTTTATGGGACCCAATAGTGAGTTGGCTTCTTACATGCAAGGTGCAAAGGATGAGAATGTGACACTTGTCACATGGGCGCTCCTTTGGGAAGAGGAAAATGTTTATACCTCTAAATGAGCACCATGTTGACATGTGGCATTCTATTTTGCAACATAGTGTTTGGTGGGGCCCACTTGTGTGGACATTCCTTGCTTGGAGAAACAAAAGCATCAGAGAGTGACACTTTTCACCTAAGCGCTCATTCTAGCATTTTGCATTGTGAATTCTTCAAGAAGGAGTTCCATGATGCTATGTGGCATTGATTTGACTCATTAACTGATGCTTAAAGAGGAATGTTGCTAAACGAAGACTGAGTTGTCATTAGGAGTGACTAGGAGTCAAAAATGAGTTCAAATTTAGTAGTTAACTTGATTTTTTCTATAGGGACGCCTTGCATGTGAGGTTACTTGATTTTTGGGAGTAACATGCCTTACATGTGTTTGCATGTCATTGCATGCGGTTGCATGTTGTTGCATGTTGAATTGGTTTATTTTCGGGTCACTTGGGACTCATGCATGTTGTCGATTTTAGTTTGCATGCATGTAAAGACTGTGGGATTGACACATGACAATCTTGGGTTCCCATGTATGAGTGATATAAATATGTTAATGCCTTAGTGCATTGTATGAGATTGTATTATAATTTGGAGGTCGAGATATCACTATGCTATCAAATTCATTATAGAATATCAGAGTGTAGTAACACCTGCTTGAGCATAGACTTTAGAAGTTGTATTGTAATAGTTTTTTTACTATAATACAATTAAACTGTGTTTTGGTGTGTGGGTTTTTGCCCGAAAAGGGTTTTTCCACGCAAATTATGTGTCTTATTGTTTAATGCTTAAATCTAAAAATAACTTAAAATGAATGTGTAATCTTAAATGAAATTGTAAAAGTTAAAATATTTGAAACAAAGTGTTGTGACCCTCTCTTGAAGATTTGCATTAAGAAGGTTATTTTTGTTCTCTGCTTTCCTTTCACTTACATCACAAAGTATAACTAGTGCCTTAATTACTAATTCTCTATTGGTAAAATTGGGCCATCATTAGTTTCTTGCTCCTAAATAAAAACTACAACACATCAAGAAACTAGTGTAGGAAATAAAATCATCTTCTATTGCCACCTAAGCACCACACACCCAAAAATGAAAAGGGCATAATAGAAATATAGTGCACCCCAAAAGAGCTATGTGGCTATATTGTGAAGCTCCTAAGGAGCCATACATGATAAAGACTATCATCTAATACATCCCACACATATAATGATATCATCTTGATTAACTTCAAAGAAATCAAATTAATAGAGACTAAATATACTTCTAAATATTAGTAGAACATGAAATTGATACATTAAACTGAAATTGTATCTAGTTTTGAAAAACTTAGAATTAAAGAGTATCTAATTGAAAAAACTAGTATATAAACAAGTTCTCTTTAAGGGACATAAGCCAATAAAATTTATGGTTGTATGAAAGGGACTAGCTAAACTTTTTATATGAGTGTTGCTAAGGAAAATTAGATGCCTTAAGAGGTCTCATAATTTTTTAAATTATTTTCTATTAAAAAATTAAAATAAAAAAATGATGATTTTTAGATTAAAAAATTATAACAAATGTATGTTGATAAAAAAAATTTATTTTAACAATATTATACAAACTTCTACAAAAATATAATTATCAATTAATTATTAAAAGAAATTACAACTATATATAATAATTAGCCGATAGGCTACATATAGTGTGAGATTTGAGCCTGAAACAAGTCTCACACCTACAAACAACTGTTGAGTTGTCGGAAAACAAGTTTCATCTACCTTTAATTGGTAAATCAATTGTCGTTTAATGGTAAAAGCTTCCAAAATATTAGGTGAAAGCCTCCAAATTCTCACTTATCATGTAAAAGCCAAATAAATAATGATTTTTCAACTAGATGAGAACATTCTATTTCCATTTGTAGTGTTTTTTGCCAATTTGATGGCAACTTTCCTTTTTCATTTTCGTTATTTTATGTTTTAAGTTTGTATGCAAATATTTCAAATCAAATAATACCCAATTTAAAAAACTAGATTTGTCTAAGTTAATTTCATTCCATTGTTTAACATTTATTATTAATTATTTAATCCAACCACATGCAACTAGAACTTGCAGCATATTACATGCATCCATACACACCCATGCACAAACACATACTCTCTAACATATTAACATACATATATTTTTTTATCGACGTAATCCTTGAACCTCCTTTAGATACAAATGCTAGTACTATTTTACATAAAAATATACATTTTTATCCATTAATTAATTTTTTCAATTCCATACACTACCTTCGAAGTAAAAATAAGAGCCATAGGCTCCAATTGGAGTAAAAAAAGAGCAATAGACTAACTTCAGCTAAAAAGACCGCTAGGTATCTTTTTCAAGTAAAAATAAGAGCTAAAAAGACTGCTATCTTTTTCGGACTAATAAGAACCAAAAAGACCGCTACGTTTGAAAATAGAGTAAAAATAAGAGACAAGAAAACCCCTCAACGGGACCGCCTCCTAAGCTCTTTCAATACTAGGTCATTTTTCCACCAATCATGTCTCACAGTGAGAAAAGTACACTGGAATTGAGAGTAAGTAGACAATTGATTTGATAGCTTAATCAATAGTGTAACTCGAAGCTAACGCATCTCCACACAACGGATTGTACAGCATTGTCTCACCTTACACGACATGGACTGTCTCCTTTAACACATTCTTAATCATTTTAAAACCCACGAACCTACATAATAATCTGTTTTATTGCAGAGGCGAAAACCAGTAATCGTTTTGCTAAAGAAGAACAGCAAAATTTAAAATAAAATAAATTTTAAAATAACGGCAAAAACAAGACTTTCCACTAGTGGACAAGAATAAGTCCAGATTATATTATCCAGATTCCACAGTGGTCAGATCTACATCATGAATTTACAATAATAAGTCCACTTCTTCATGCGAATCATGACATCAGAGATGTCCCGCTGTGCATATAATAATCTGATTGACATTACCACGTATTCACAATTTCAAACTTCATTTCAGGCATTCTTCACATTTCCAACTTCGTCCGTTCTTTGCGTAGCTTTAGCATGATGGCCATAATACTCTATTTACATTCCTAAACCACACAGAAATTTACCATAAAATATTACTATTATTTTATGACTGCTCCTGTAAGTGAAAATATTGGCTGGCTAGGGATTATTTTAAAGCAATTTGAAAATATTTATCAAATATGAGGTTTTCTTTATAGTTTCATGTTCTCGAGTTCCCAAACGGACGGCGTAAATAATTTTTTTTCGAAGATTGCATCTGTAAGTGAAAAGTTTGGCTGGCCATGGATTATTTTAAAGTAATCCGAAAATATTTTTCAAATATGAGGGTTTTTATAGTTTCTTGATCTCAAATTCCCAAACAGACACCGGAAAAAATAAATTAATTGAAGATCGGTTATAAAATTTAGCTTCTACAGCAATTTCCAGTGTGATTATCTTTAGCAAAGCATGCATGATCATACACCTTCATATTTAATGTCTAAGTATTCTATTTCGGATTTATTTTACTCCTGTGAAGCGAAGCACAACATGCATGTACTTTTAAGCTCTATACATTCTTCAATCCGATCGGCCACGATTCAGTTAAATTGAATGATAGTAATACTCAGTATTTGGTCTAAAAAGTATTGTACGTAATTAGTTTTAATTGCAGGCAGTTAAAGGAAAAGTGAATCCTGTCAAAGAAAATATTTCCATTCTCAAGATGCAAAGATGCAGAGGCATTTTATATTTCAAAACCACAAAGATTTAGCTGAAATATGCCCGATCGGAGCAAAAGAGAACTTTAAAGACTGCTTAAAACACCAGTAGAGAAACGGAAGAAAGATTTTTAAATGACAAGGAGCACACCTTTTGTTTTGAAAGCAAAGATGCAGCCGACCTCAAATATTGCCTGAGGGAGTCTCCAGATCTGTCCAAGTCCAACCCTTTCTCGCCGTCCAAAAAGTGATCTGCAAAACGGATGTAAAATATGAAACGGCCCGGCCCTTCCTCAGATAACACCTTCCTCACATAAAAGCTTAACATGAAATCAAACTGTAACCAGAGCAAAATACAGAAAATACAACCCTCCCTAGTCCCTACCTACCCTCGTTCCTCTCCTTCTCGAGATAAACACCTCCCTCAGATAATCCTCCGAACCCAGGCCTCCGGGATTAAATACCAGGGAAGACCCGGTTACCCATCCACATATGGACAAAAAGCAAGCCCTTCGAACACGACACTTAACCTTGGCTTATGCAACTCCTACTGAGGTTCGAACCCACGAGATTAGAATTAGATGACACCTGTGCAATGGATATTTGCTTTTACCCGAGGAAAGGGTTACCAATGCGACGCCCGCGGGTACTAGTGGCGGGCTCTGATCGACATAGTGACCGTTGACATTCACTTGTATGGTTATCGGAAGCTTAACTACAGTTAGACCGGGCAGGCAGGGAATAATAGAATAGGAAATTGGGTCTCTTTGGAAATGAACTATTTAGACTAAACTCCTCCAAAGCGAGCTTTTATCTTTGGAGCTTAGTCGCTTAAGTGTGTTTTTTTTGGGGAACTTTTAGTCTTTGCTTAATTAAAATTAAAAGTGTTAGTATTTTAAGATATTTATCTAGTCATATGCAATCAGCAATGACATATTAGGAATCTAGTGATACAATAATTAATTAAAGTATTATACTAATATTATTAGAGTATTATATTAGTATATATTATTTTAGGTTGATTGTATATTTGTTTGTTGTTTTTAATTGTTGCTCTTAATCATTGTTTCAAAGTTGTTAAATTAAAGTGACAATGAATTTGTAGATTATTTGACAATTATCTAATCAAAGTTTTAAAATTCTAGTACCTTGACAAATCAAATTCCAATTTCTGTAAGATATTTTCATAACTGAGTTTTGAGCTTAGCATTGTAATTAATTTATACATAAATTTAATTCATTTATTATTCTAGTCCCAACTCATTTATATAGCTTGATTGTGTTTGGTGCACTCCATATAAATAATTCATGTTTCTATAGATTGATTCCTCTAGTTCCTTTCAAGTAATGCTTTTATTTAAGCCCTAGATTCCCCTCAACAATCAATGTGGTTCCCTTCTTCAAGTCTTAGATCATTTCAATGATCCATGCAACTTAATATTAGAGTTTCTAAATACATGGTATCGGTGAAGCCTTTATTTGGCTTCTAGTTCCTCAATGTTGTTTGTAACCCCCTTTTGGGTTGCTTATATTAAGTCAAAATAACTAACTCTTCCAAAACACCTTCAACGTCAAAATAAATAAGTTTGGAATATTTCATATTGTGAACCCCTACTCATGTAGGGGGAACCTCTTATTTTTTATTAGCTTCCATAGCCTTTGGTGACTTAGTAGAATAATGTTCCCACAAGTTATTCATTGTCAAATATGATAATGTAGATGGTTTACTTGTAACATCACAATTACAATATGTGCCCTTCTTTTCTCTCTCTTCTTTCTTTGCAAGCTTTTCAAGCCTTTGCAGTGTTGAAAGTTGTAACATGCCAACCATTCATTGAAATAATTTTTCACTTTGCGAGTAAAAAAACTATGTAACAAACCATTGCAATAAAAAAAATTATTTTCTTTATTGAGAAAAAATGTACATAGATGCCATAACAATATTCAATAAGGATTCCATTTCAATATAATAATTTCACAAATTACAATATTCCAAGAATGTGTACAAGTACATACATAGCTCAACCAAGCTTCAAAGCAATAGATATCTAGATGGTCCAGGATCCACCTTTCAAACCTTGGTCTTCTGTCACCTACTGAGGAGGAGAAGCATCACTCAAGCATTTTTTCGCCAACCACAGACCCATATGCAGTCCCTTGCACATCTATCATACAATAGATGGACATACCCTTCAACGAAGAGATTAGTGGAGTAACCTCGTATGACAACCACACTGAGCTTAGTGTTGTGTCCTACATGTCTAGAACTTGTAACCCTACAATCTAAAACTAGTATGCACTACATGGAAATGGTGAACTAACAGTGGAGCCAAAAGCAATCACACTACTTTGGCCAAAGTGTTCTCACTCAATACTTCTAGTGATAGTCAATATATTCACTTACACTACTTAAGCTTGATTTGACTTAAGGCCACTATAATATATGCATAGGTATTTCCTCCAATGGGTAATCTTTAACCCCAAAAATAGCCTATCACTTTTCTTACATACTCTAGGGTATTTCTACTCACAAAGTATATGTACAAGTTCCCTCCCTTCAATAGACAAACAATCCCAAGAGTAACCCACTAGCTATCTAGTATAATTAAATAACTTAGCTAAGAGTAACCCTTAAGCTACCCGTGTTTAATCATATCTAGTATAATAATACCTACATGACAAACAATTCCTCCTATCATGGAGTAATTACAAGCGGGTGATCCCACAAAGTTGATTTACAATTTCTGGGAGGAATAAATTTTTGCTGAAATCACATATTTTTAGAAAATATAATGATTTAAGCCTTAAAAGGTTCCATTTAAATAATTCCAATTGAAGAGAGTTTGATCAAACTACCTTAAATCAAACCCCCTTAGATAGAACCCCGCTAGTTTTAAACCATACCTATAATAGAGTCTCCTTTACACCTATCAAAATGCTAATAAAAAACCACTTTTGATTTACCTTTTGGGGGATCAAATGAATTCATTTAAAATTTATTTTTTGCAAGTATGCATTCCTTATTATAAGCTTCCCAAAAAGTATAATTTTAAATAAATTTAATTTAATTATTATATTTATTTTATATTTCTCGTGAATGTAAGTTTTTCACTGAAAATCAAGCTGTTTGTTCTACACATGGAAAATAGCAGATTATTAAAACAAAAGAATTAAAAATATTAGTGCACCAGATATTGAATTCCTTGATCCAACAAAGAAAAAAAATTGAATCTCAATACATACAAAAAAAGTTACGCATTATATGGTCGTGCTATGTCTGAATTATAATTGGTTTGAATTCAAAACTTGATTAAAGAAAAAATATTTAATAAAAAACTATCTAACCAAGTGGAAGCACTAGATATCAGAGTTACAAATCTAAATTAAAAAGAATTAGAAGTTTATCCTTCATGGAAAAAAAGTTATGCATTATACGGTGAGCTTCACTTTTTAAAAATGTTGTATTTTGAAAAAAACTAGTTTTCGAGGGAGATGGAAAAAGAAGTGCAATCTGATTCCAAAAATTTTGAAAAAAATATATTTAGAATCCATAGAAGAAATTTCAATAAACTCTAGTTTGCATCATCTTCAAATTCCTCACGGTTTAGCTGCTATAGGTGCCCGAAAGTGAAGATTTTGTTAAAAAAGAAATTTCAGTGTCCAGTTTGGCCAAAAATTGTCAACCACTATTGTGGGATCACCCAAGCACTTCACAAAACAACATAAACAACTTCTATTTTCCTTTCAAAGAAAATGCTATAATTCTCTAATGCAAGTAATCTCAATAGATCAAATAAAGCACTCAAGAATCAATCTTTCATAAACAAAGACAGATAAACGAAGATTATATCCTCATTCCTATAATACGCTTATCCAAAAGATTGATTTGATGCCTAGCTTTCCAACAACGACTTACTAGCTTCACTTTGACCTCACAAGCAATGCCTCGATAAAACCTCTCTCACAAGTGAATAATATGCTTCTCACAAATTGATAATATGCTCTCACAAAACTCTCAATGCTCTCAAAAAATATAGCAGTATTGCACTTGCAGAATAATGTAGATTAGAAGTGTGTAATAGAATGGAATAGAATGCCTCCAAATGAGAGAGCATGCTTCTCTATTTATACGGCAACAAAGAGACTTCATAGCCTACAAAAAAGGCATGTAAATTGACAGCTAAATCCATGTAGTTGACTCACTCCACTTAGCTTAAAAGGTGGCAACAATCAAAGAGTTTACTCAACACAAGAAGCTGCAGGTCGACCTATATGTTTTGACAGTTCAACTTAATACTATTTCAATTTACGTGCATGACCAAATGGTGGCAATCGAATTGCAGCAGTAATGAATGTCTACAATAAATAGAGAACTTCATAATATGGCACCAAGCAAACAAAATTCTCCCTATTTGTTTGGCGTGGCTTAACTCATTGAATCAATCGACACTCAAAATACAACACATGCACATGGTCGACTAAGTCTAAGCTTAGCAAAAAATAGAGGAATGAATAGTCACTTTGGCTCATAAATATGCTTTTGACCAATTATTTGCCTTGCTATAACAATTCCTATTATCATGCATTTTACACTTTACTATGTTGTTGGTATTTAATCCATCGCTAAATGATAAGGCATCCAAAGTAAATTATTGTTTACTAAGTCAAAGTTGCCATTTACTTAGCATCAACTATGTTATATTGTCCATATCAACTTATTTGTTGTGTATTACATAGCATATAGTTTGATCTTTACTCATTGCCAATATATATTATATTCGGCCTTTTTACATCCATTTTATATGTTATATACAATCGACCTATGTTCATTTAAATAAATCGACCTCTAAGCATTAAATATGTTAATCGACCTCCAAACTTATATTCATATATAAATATATATTGATATATTTACATATACATATATATGTATATCACTCACACACACACACACACACACACACACATATATATCTTATGCCAATAAAGTACGTATACATTCGATATACAAATGAACAAAAACAAGTTAACATTCTCATAATAATATCAATTACATTGATTGTGTACATATATATATTCATCTATGTGCATGTATACTTATGTATACATATATTGATATATTTGTATGGGTATGTTTGTTCGCCAACCATACGTGTGTATTGATACATGTATACATATATATATATACACACACACATTTGATGGCACACCAAACTCATACAAAATTGCTATCATATTGATAGGTACCTACATGTGATATATTTATACATATAAGGTGATCCCACAATAGTGGTTTACAATTTTTGGCCAAACTGGACACTGATATATATTTTTTTTAACACAATCTCCACATTTGGGCACCTATAGTGATTAAACCGTAAGGAATTTGAAGATGATGCAAACTAGAGTCTTGTCATATTTTGTCTGTAGATTCTAAAAATATTTTTTTCAATTTTTTTGGAATTAGATTGCACTTCTTTTTCCATCTCCCACGAAAATTGTTTTTTTTCAAAAAATAGCATTTTTAAAAAGTGACGCACACTGTATAATGCATAACTTTTTTCCTTGAAAGATAAAATTCCAATTCTTTCAAATTTAGATTTCTAACTCCGATATCTAGTGCTTCCACTTGGTTAGATAGTTTTTTATTGAATATTTTTTCTTTAATCAAGTTTCAAAGTCAAATCAATTACAATTTAGAGATAACACGACCGTATAACACATAACTTTTACTGTATGTATCGAATTTTTTATTTTTTTTTGTTGGATCAAGGACTCCAATATCTGGTGCACTCATATTTTAAATTTTTTTTTTTTGATAATCTTCTATTTTTCCACTTGTGCAGAACATAGAGTTTTGTTTTCAGTGAAAAACCTATATTTAATAAAACTTAAAAAATAGATAGATAATATAATCAAAACATACTAAAATTATATTCATTGGATAGCTCGTTTTGAGGGGAACCCGATACTAGTTGGGTTTTTGAGATCTCCTCCATTTTCATTCTCAAATCGAGCTTCGAAGTGCAAAATTTTCAGCAATTCTGGTGCCTTAGGAAGCAAGGATGAAAAAACATGGGTTCGGCCGAACAAGTGTTGGTTGAAGAAAATAGAAATATTCGGTCGAACTAGGGTTCGACCGAACCCATGTTCGACTGAACCCACCACGCATGGAATAAAAAAATGATTTTTAAATGGGTTCGACCGAACATTCTAAATATGTTCGGTCGAACACCTTGTTTTTAATATTAATATAGATATTATTTATATTCTTTTTAAATCATAACTTAAGAGAAAGATATGGAGGGAGTGGGGGTAGGCGGGAAGGCTTAAATTTGATGGCCATATGACTATATTTAAAGATTTTTGCTGTAGAATACAATCAAAATTTTAAGAAGATTGTAAAAGGAGATATTTTGGATAAACTGTCAAAATTTATATAGAATTATAATGATATATATGTTTGATTTATATATAATTTTACATACACTAAGGTATATCATAATGTTTTAAGGGCACCCTTGAATAGATAACCGTAATTAAAAAATTTGTTGACAAGTAAATTCGACCATCAAATTTAATCCTTGGTAGGAGGGAGATACTTCAGAGAGAGAGGGGTGAGTGGGAGAGAGATAAAGGTAGGGGGTCCTAGGGTTTAAGGGTTAAGGGTAGAGGAGCTCGAGAGGGAGAGTGGGTAGGAGGGATAGACTTTTTAGAGAGAGACGGGGGGAGTGGGAGAGAGATAAATGGTAGGGGGTGTACAAGGGCTAAGGGTAGA
>VDFB02201421.1:0-13881 GCA_007258455.2 Sequoia sempervirens | reverse complement strand
ATATGAGATCCCTCCGGCCGATCAACTCCCCAATGCTGCCGCATAACCGGTATTCACCTCCAAAGATTACTGAGTCAGTGCAAGGGGAAAAGTTTGTGAACCAATCATGCCTATGTGAGAAATGACGTGAGGCACCAGAATCTATGTACCAAGCAGAGGACTTGACATGGTCTGCGGGCCTTTTTGCCATCAGTGCATAAAAGGCAGATTCCTTCTGCTCAGAGTGCTCGGCGACATTCGCTTTCTGAAACCCTCCCTACTTCTTTTGCTCAGAAGCCAAACGAGCACGGCAATCTTTCTTGATGTGGCCAAATTTATGACAGTAATTGCACTGTATATTTTTCTTCTTCGGACTGGTGGAGCGCTGACTTGAGCCTTTCTGCTGTGAAGGCTGACCTTTACCATGATGCTTTGACTGAGTTTTTGCTGCAAAGGCCTGCTCCGTGGAGGATGATGATTCACCGCTACCGAACTGTTGTCTCCAGCGATCCTGCTGCAACAGGATAGTGCACAAATTCGGAAACTTGAGATCAACATTAGCAGACGTAATGTTGAGGGTCTCTATGAAATGTTCATAGGACTTCGGTAAACTCTTCAGGGTGATCACAACCATGTCTTCCTCCTCTATTTTCCGACCAATCGCCTCCAACTGATCTCTGATCTCCTGGATTTTATTCAAGTGCGCTTGCAGAGTTGTCGTCTCATCCATCATGATAGAAAACAGCATATTCTTCAAGAAAAACGCACGGCTTTTGTCGGAAGTTTCATGCATATCCTTCAAGTGATCCCAGATCTCGTTAGCTGATTTTCGCAGTGGAATCTGAGGGAGCTGATCATCAGTAACCGAAAGCTTAATAAGCATGACGGCTTCACGATTCTGCTCATCAAATTTATCCCGATCCTTACCCGCCGCTTCAGGACGAGTAGCGTTGCCGAGGATCATCTGATCAAGGCAGCGGTATTCAAAAATTGTTAACATCCGCTGCTTCTAGGTGTTGTAATTTTTGCCATTAAATCTCTGGCTGCCCTCCAACATTAAATTGCTTAAACTGGCCATCTTCACGCTTTTCGAGGCACGAAAAACGCAGGTAATCGAAGAGGTCGATGCACTAAACTCGGTAATCTAATTCCAATGCAACAGGATGATTCAAGTACAAATGCAAAGTACAAGCACGGATGGCACAAAAGTCGAGGCACCCGAAAATCCATGCACCTTAAAATTCGAGACCAACCCTGAGCTCAAAACCCACCACTTAATCCTGATCGAAAAAATTCGGACTTCGAAAAATGGATCAAAAACCTAGACGAAAGTTCTGAAAACCTTGGCCGCCATTAACAACCCAGAAAATTGCAGAAAAGTGGAAGAATTCTTCAGAAAACACGGCACGAATGTGAGAACTCCCGTCGGCACCCAGTATCACAAAATTCAAAAGATTTTTCGCGGCCGGAAGGATACACCAGACGTTTCAAAGTGAAGGACGTTTCTGGAAAAAAACGCGTCTTCACAAAACGCAGACAACCTTTAACAGAAAAAACGAGCTCAAGAAATGACGCCCGAAAGAATGGAAATCGCGTCCTCAAAACAATCGCGGCCCTCTGTCAAAACTTCCGAAAAAAAACATTGCTGGAAGAAGTTCGCGGGCTGGAAGAAGTTCGCGGGCAACAAAGAACGCGGCCAGAAGAAAGGTTTCAGAACTCAGAAACACAGAACATGGCGAGTATAAGAAACGCGCGGCCACAAACACAAACCCACGAACACAAACCCACGAACACGCGAACACGCGAACACGCGAACACGCGAGCACAGCCACGAAGAAACACGAAATCACGGCTTCAAATCCTTCAAAGGCAAAAACTCGACCAAAAAGCCACACGAAAATTTCAAAAAAAATTTTCGAAATTCTGCCCTCAGAAAAAATCTTCGAAAAAATCAAAAGATTTTTATTAAATTTTTAATTCAGAAACTAAAAAAATCTTAGAAAGATTTTTTCGAATTAAAAATTCAATTTTGAGCAAATTGGCTCTGATACCATATTACGCAAGTAATTGGTAAATTATTTGATGATATTAACAAGAGCGAGATGCTCAATAAATAGTTTACAAGATTTACAAAACTGGAAAGTTTCTAAAAAGAAACTCCAGATAAGATCGGAGACGATCTTATCTCTTATCTTACAATATCTTACAATATTGAGCATTAATAAATAAATAAACATTATTTTAATAAAATATGGGAACAAAATTGATTGCATTGAACAAGTGTATGTCAAGGCTAAAGAGATCCAAAAGTTTTTCACCAACTACCACATTTCGCAGGCCATATTCATATTATTTTAAAGCTAACTTGGATGCTACAACTACCCAACAATCTCATTTTTCTGGAGAAGTCAAATAGTCAACATACTTTTAGTGCAAATGTTAGTGGCACTTCTTATGGGTCTTCTAGTCAACCTGGATCATCTAATGTCAATATTGAACAACAAATATTTATCACAACATTCAAGTTTGACAAATTGACATCAAAGTAATATTTTAAATTGTTATAAAAGTTTTGTTTCTTATATTGCATGTTATTTTGTATTTGATCTTAGTTCCTGTTCTTAGGCTGCAAATATGTATATATTTAGGATTTTTATGTTTTTGGTATTAATATACACAAAAATGTACCCAACCCCTGAAAAATTGTCATAATAGTGTGCCCAAACCCAAACCATAACTTAGCAAAAAACAGTTTTTTATTGTCTGTCTTTTTTTATATTGTTTATATTTTAAATTAATTAGTTTTGTTTAGCCTAAAGGTCATAATTATATAAGGCAGCATCCTTTAATTGGCCACCACAGTAACTACCAACTTTGGCTACTAAATTTATGACTGGACATACATTGCATAGCACCAATCAATTTATCCTAGATTTGAAACAGCAATTATGACTAAATCAGGTTTTGTAATTTAAGACTAAATTTAACTCTTGCCAGCTGATCTTCCTTCCCCATTTAAATTCCATCTCATGGAAGGTACTTCCCCTTGTCCAACTTGTAGGGTATTCTAGTGATTGGTAGGGACTGTAAGATCACTAATGTTATAGAATGAGGGTTGTAGAAAAAATGCTAACGATAACTTCAGCTGATGTTTATGGATCTTTCAAACCTTTGACCATGTCACCCTTCACCTCCCTCTAAAAGTAAGTTGCAGGCTAGTCAACATCCTTTGGAGGACAACAGCAACAATGGGGATAAAGTGTCTCTGGTATCATATGCGACAACCACTTTTGTGAACTATTTGTCTATCTCTAATGGCATAGGGGTAGTGGTTGTGGAAGGTGAAGCCCCAAAAAAGGCTCAGAGGGATCCTCCTTAATCTTCAAGTCTAGTGTATAACACTCTAGGGTAGAGCAAGGCTCCCATTATTCTTTTGAAGGTCCCTACAAAGGTTAGTTCTTCACATTGTCAAGCTCCTCTCTAAATCATGCATAAATCTGAGTATGTTCCGCTTGCAATCGTGGATTTGGAAGTCCACGAAGACACTTTGATTTACTTTGAGTTGGGATCTAGTTTGTAGGTTCCAAAACCTATAACCTAGCCTAGTTGAGCTTCATGCTTGTGCCACTAAGTTTTGGCAACCCTTGTTGTCTAATGTTTTAGTACTCTACCCACAAGCATGAGACTATTTTATTGCCATGTGTGATTGAGAGCAAGATTTTCAAGCTCTTCTAGAAGATGGAATCTAGTATTGAGATTCTACACTACTTATTATGAAGTCAATGTTACCAATTTTCTCCCATCTTAGACCTTTGTCCTAGCTCTTATTTGGGTGTGTCTACTGAATCTCTCACTTCACTTCTAGCAACCACTTAGAATTTCAAGTATCGGTAATGCCTTGGGTTGACACATTCATATTGCCCCTGAAACTAAATTCGTTCCTTGACTACTTGTGCTTTATTATTGATAGAGATAGATTTGAGATAGAGGACGGTTAAAAGCAATAAAATTATGAAAAATGGCACTGCCCCAAACCCCTATGAGCGGCATTGCACCCGAACCCCCACAATGGGCGCTACCCCCCAAATCCTCACTCTAGTTTTCAAAAACAGAAAATGAAAATCATTTTGGGTCATACCAGATGCAAGAGCAACATTTTTATATTCTTTTGAATTTTTCCTAATTTACATTTATCCTTCTAGTTTGCCAAGTCAAACCCTATCCTAAGTAATGCTCCTTTGACTATGACAGCAACTGTAGACTTGTTCAACATACAAGCACATGATTCTGCACAGAGCTAGCAACATTGCACTAAGGGATACAAGCTCCTTTCTGCCATAGTTCATGACTCCATATTGTGAGATTTGTTTTTGATGCCATGGAACTCATAGACATGATTTTTTATGCCTCAAACACTTGACAATATTTATATATTTATAAATATATAAATATTGTTATCTTCAATTAAACCCACTTTTATACTAATGATCAATGTATACTTGTGTTTGTGATCAAAGTAGCTTCTATTTGATTAGTTTATTGTGTCTTTAAAGTTTATTTATTGAAGGATGCATGATAAAAGTTTTAAATCCTTCAAAATTTTACATTTTTTCGATTTGTTGAATCTTGGCTGAGTCTAAGCTAACTTCAAGTCTTGTAGGTATGCTCTAGACTATGAAAAGATGACCTTCCAACGTTGATCATGCTTCACCTATGTTCATATGGTGAACTTTTGTCCCTACAAATGGGTGAAAAGGTGCCCTTCTTCTGCTTAGTGGAGTCGCATGAATCTAGATCACCAATTGGCTTGGGTTGCTCTTGTGGATCCAGTAGTTATTGGGAACTCTTGTCACATAAAAAACTTGATTACAACGAGGCGGTTAAAAGGAATTGGAAACTAAATCTTGAGTGTTCTGACTTATGATCTCTTGTCACATAAGAAACTTGATTGTACTTGGAATCTCTTATCACAAAAGAAACTTTGATACTCTTGATGAAGCGCAATATGAAGATTATTGAATATAGATTGCAATTTTCATTGAGTATTGACATTTGACAAGTCACTGAATTATGAATTTATGAGTCTTCTTTTTTCACAAATATGAGGTATTTAAATATTTTTGTTGGCAATTATGAGTATCACTATTTTTATGTTTTATATTTTTATGAATGACCTAACTCACACTCAACTTTAATTACTAGAATCAATGTAAAACCCAAACCTGAGATTACCAAAACCCGATGGAACCTCCAGTTAAGTCAAGCCTCATACAAATTGCACTACTTTCAATACTAGCAATTCCTTTGATACATGATGGTGCATATACTAGATCAAGTTGGTGCCACCTCTACTTCGTTCAACCATGGAACTGAGCCCACCAAATGACTCGATCATTACTCCTTTACAAAGCTTAAGTGTAAATAACAAACACAAAAAGCTCACGCATCAAAGAGCAACCATTTTATCTATTACAATTATATCTTGCTTATATCTCATGGACTAAAAGTCTAAAACCATTTATAACTCAAACTAGTATTTCAATATTTGCTTCCATATATAACACTTCTATATTCCACCAATTGAAAGTGGTAAATAGTGGATATCTCTTGGGATCCAGATCAAGCCAATGGATGTTGCATGTAAGCTTGGATGGCCATGTCTTATATAAGTCACTAGTGTCAAAAGTATCATTTTTTGAGTAATTAGTATGTCTTCATCTTCTCTTACTATGTGCAAAGTGGAAACAATTTCTATTTTAAATTTAATTCCATGTATATTTCTCTATATTGGAACTTATGTTCTACTAGTCTCCAGCAAGGCTTTTGTCTTTTATGCATTTTATACTGCTTTAATATAACAGCTTTTCAAATTCTCAAAATATACACTAAAATTTTCCTCTCCACTTGTGGCCATATTCCAAATACCACACATAATACACCATGGATACTCCACTTCCTTTATGTGCACAACCCATACAAGGATCATCCATATAAACCACAAAACAATATCCCACCAGACTTCTTGAAAACCCTCTATACAAATTTCTTAAGATGTGTGATAAAGTGTGTATTTGTGTGTGTGTCAGAAAAATCTCATTTGATGTGTTGCTCACTTAGATTTCCTATAAGGACATGACACTTATCCATTTTGGAAATAAGGCATTATCACTTTCAATTAGAGCAACATCCATTTGCTGAGAGCTTCAATGAAAACCCCCATATTGCATGTTACATCTCTATGTAAGCTTCCAAATTCCTCCAGCAATTAACTTACATATACTGACTTAGATGCTACAGTTGCATAGCTTGCCAAAGTTTCTATAGATGAGGCAGCTTCTACACATGGCGTGGCTAGTGAAGTGGCACTGCAGCTGATTGTGGTTCAAATAAAACTGAACTAAATGTTGACTTTGATGTTTTTCATGAAGAGCATTATGAAGATTATTAAATATCATTTGTAATTTTCATTGTGTATTGACATTTGACAAATCAATGAATTATGAATTAACGAGTTTTAGTTTTTGCAAATTATGAGGTATTAAAATATTTTGTTTATTGGCAACTGTGAGTATCACTGTTTTTATATTTTATAATTTTAAAAAAATTTATATAAACATTATTTTATATGTATGTGTGGCCAAATCCATACTCGTACCCAAGGAAAAGATATTGTCATACCGCCATACCCAAACTCTCTCCCTGTACCACAACCAGCAACTTAAATTTTCTTTATGTAGAATGGGTTTTTAAGCCTTCAAACAAACAAATCCACATATGTAAAAATCTTTGGATCCTCCTTGTGTACATTCTCTGCCTAAAAGGGCTACACATTAATCTCAATTTCTCAATCAAGATATTACTCAAAATCATGTTTCAAAGATGCACAAACCACAGTTTTAAATGTAAGGTTTTATCATGAACATAACACTCCTTGACAATGAAGAAGCTACACATAATAAATGGAACTGATGATGGTATCTGGAGATGTATTAAATCATAATCTGCAGAATATGTCACGATCAATACTTTCTATTGGCAATTGCAACAAAGAACTTTTCCACAGTTCCAAATGAAGATGCATCCAATATGAACTAATGAAAAAAAAAGAAATATTTTGAGCATTACAGATAATAATTAATAAGAAATGTAAAATCTCTCACACCTGTTGAAGATCAAGACCAGATTGAGCATTGAGGTTTCCAGTATTTAGCATATTTTCAACGATCTTGCTAATACTCCCCGAAGGAACCTTTTCCATCACCTTCTTCACCTTATTTACTGTAAAGTAAATTACCAAAACATTAAAATTTCAGAAAGATAATTCTAATAAAGAAAAACATCAACAGTTAAAAATAAAGTATTTTCAAGTTTCCGTTGACATTCATAATATTCCCTAAGAAAGGTTGTCCATCCAAGTGTATCTGAATGAAGGAAGTTGATCAATAGATTTGTTGATATACCAATGAAGCAAACAAGTCCCAAAGATACAAATATCATTAATGCCCGATGGATTGCAAGGAGGGAAACCTCTCTAAAGAACAAAATGCCAAATATGCTATCTCTACCAACCAGAGCTTGAATCACACCAAGAAACTAAGGATAGGATGTGAGTTAAAACACAAGTTGAAGGCAGAAAACTACACTAGAAGACTATGTTGTCAAATCAGTCTCTGTGATGCATCAGATTGTACACTGAAGCACAATAGGATAAACACTTCATTGGTGACCCTTGCATTAAACCAATAATTATTAAATTGAAAAGGTGCATTTGATGTTATATCCAGGAAATATATATGGAAGCATTGGCACTCCTACAACAAAGAGTAAGGCATATTCCTTGCAAAGACATAACTAGAACAAGATTCAGATTGAGAGATGGACCAATAAATTGAACTACCAACTATACATTGCCATGGCCCTCATAACTTCTTCTCTACATGAGAACTGCAAATTGGAAAGAGGATCTGCAGTGTCATTCAGTATTATATCCTTACTTTTACCAAGCTTGACCACAAGTTAGCAAACTTCACATGCAAACAAGGCCATCTGACTAATTCAACAAATCATCACGATGATGAGAGAAGAACCACATCATGTGAAATAGAAACCAAAATATAATATTAAAATCATCATCATAATTAATATGGTGTCAACAACAGATTTCAAATTTATCATTGTGAGGACCACAAAAAGTCAACAGGAGAAGTTGCACCAATTTTATTACAATAATACTCTTGAAAAAGTTAAAATGTTATTGGAGAATTCAAAATTTTCCAATAGGCTTTATTTTACCAAGGTTGACCACAAGTTGGCAAAGTTCACGGTAGCCAACAAGGGCATTAAACTATCTCTACAAACCATTAAGGTGATGAGAGTACAAAACTACATCAAGTGAAGTGTCAAAAAAAAAAATATAATATGCTATACAATAATCATAAACATGAATATTGTGACAAAGAAAGTCTTCAAGCTCATCATTGTAAGTCCCAAAGAGAGCTGATCAGAATGGATGCCCCATTTTTATTCCAATAATACTTTTGACAATTAGACAATCCATGGCCAATCCAAAATTGGCCAACAACTACTTCATAGAACCTCATAATGGTATTACAAAAGGTTTTTGGGACACGATATGTCCACCGCCTATAAAAGCAAATCTCTTTGAACAATGTCAATGGCCATCCTAAAATCTACAAAGCAGCAAATTTTTAGAAGACCACAAATGTACCTCCTCAATAAAAACCCTAGGAGTGAACAAGAGACTAATATTTGGAAATCACTAATAAAGTTGGATTGTCCCATCTCCTTAATATCTTCACAATCCAAGTGCTTAAAAGGCATTCCTCTAATAGTCATTAGGGTTTGAGCTATCCCCCAACATATGAATGAGATAAATAAATTAACCTACGAGGTAATAATTTAATTACCATCTAGATTATATTCACTATACTTGTATTAACTATATTTTCCTAACCTTATCCACTTATTAAGTCATAGTCGTAAGAGTTCAAGAGAGAATTTCAAAATAATGAAATGTAAGCCCATGTTGACACCCATAGAGACAAGACAACATTTGTCTCAATCTGATCCATCTCCTCAAGTGAATGCTATTTGCTATCGTCAACTGATTAGGAGTCTCATTTACTTGATTTGCACCAAGGCTATGTCAATGGAAGGTAGCAATGTGTATGCTGATGTATATTTCTAGTACTATGGAGCAAGATTTAGAATAAGAGAAGAATGATTAGTTCATTTTAACTAGTCACATGAACATAGACTATGTAGGATCCATCGATGATAGAAAATCTACATTTGGATTTGTACTTTTTATAGGATCTAGTGTAATTTCTTCAAGAAGAAAAAAGAAGTTGTTCACTCTTCCACTAAGGCAAAATATTGCATAGTAGGTGTAGTTGTCTATGAAGCAATATGGTTACATTGTATACTCGCAATAATGGGAGTGAGGCAAAAACAACCAACAATCTTGTATTGTGCCAATCAAAGTGTTTGAAATATTGTTCATAATTTAGTTTCCATGAGTGCATGAAATATATTGAAGTTCAATGCCACTACATATGCAAGCACATTCCATTATACTTAGGTCCAATTTTTCCCTACTCAAGATTGGTGGGGGAGGGGGGCGGGGGAAGGAGCCAAGTGCAATAGGAGCATGTTAGGAAATCTTGTCAATATAATAATAGTAGATAAGCTAGTATAGTTTGTGTGGTAAATATATTATCACTTCACGAATTAATATGTAAATATTTAGTTTGATAGTATAGGTTAGCGTGTTAACTATTTAAAACAAAATAGTTAGAATATGCACTACTATAGAAAATATTTGCTAACCTAATATTGGATACTTGTAAACAAACATTGTTACACCTTGAGGTGAATAATGTTTACTCACGAAATGAATTCCAACATATACAAGGAGTAAACAAGAGTAACTTACAAAACATAACAATGTACTAGAATATGAGGCATGAAATCATCACAGTTGTCTTTATTTATCGAACATATGTAGTACAAGTATATTGTGAACAATCATAGTAACAGTAGTAACATGTTCATTAACTACATGACTTTCAATACATATAGTGCGCAGACGATGGTTGAAGGACCAACCATCGCATCATATCATTACATTAATTATTCTCTCGGGAACTAATTCCCGAACCACTAACTAGTACGACAAAACACTTACATTAAATATCAAACTAACGAAGTCTTGTTTCTTTATTCCCAATTGACTAATTGCATTTCGGCTAGCTAAATCATCCCCCCCATCAAGTAGTCGTCTTCTAGATGACTCAAAATGAAAAATTGGAACAGCAAGGGAATTAAGAGGAGGGAGGAAGAGAGTGTGCCCCCGGGTGCACGAACGAAGAGGGAGTCAACGTGGATTGTTGTTGGACGCACTGGAGTTTTTGGGTGGCCGCCTTTCGCCACTCTTGAGCTAACTTCACCATCTTAATTGCCTCGGCGAGTTTGGCTTAGGTTGCTGCCAATTCCTCTTTCATACCCGCCAAGTCCTTTGTCCTTCTCTGCCGCCGAGTATCCCTTTCTGCCAACTTCCTGTCCTTTTCTGCCAACTGGATATCCTTCTCCACCAACTGCTTGTCCTTCTCTCCCAACTCTTCCTCCTTTGTTGTCAAGGCTTATTGCCCACTCAACCGTCACTTGAGCCAGCTACTCCTGTGACTCGCGGATTTTCTCCATGAGCTCCGTACGACTCTGGGCTACCTGCGCCAAGGCCTTGTCTCATTCAGCTTTCGTCTCATTTATGAGGAGCGACTACTGGCGCAACCATAAATAGACATCTCAGTAGCATCACTCCATACCATGGAGTGTCGTGAGAACCCTACCATGCCTTCTTGCTATTGTCGATCAGCTTGGCTGACAAGAAACCATCATCTTGTCTAACATCTTTGTCGTTGGCACATTCGGCCAACCCTTTGTTGTGAAGCACTGGAAGAATTCTCTTTCACATCCCTATTGCATGAACACCAAAATGCATTCCGCCTCCTGTGCTACCAGGGGATCGAGTCCTGTGATGAGTTGCTAACTCAATTCCCCAATCTCCTACATATGTCTACCCATGGCACTCAACTCTGCAATGTACCTATGTAGGGTGTCGAGAGGGTTGTGAGGATCCACCGGTGTCATCCATACTGGTCTAGCCAAGTCATCCCCGCTTGACGCTGCCTCCCCAAATTGAGCCTATCTCTGCCACCTCGACCGTGAGGGTGAAGCGACTACACGACCTGATGGAGGAGTCGTCCGTACCACTACCCATGTCACCACATGGTAATGCTCTGGCAGTAATTGTCAGGCAACTACCACTACTCAGCCAAATAAAGTGCCCCCTTATAATGAGGAACTCATTATAGAACACTAGTCCATGATGACCTAAGTACTATCAAGCTCCCAATGACTCCAACACTCCACTATGTGAGAAAACCATTAGGTCATCCTCATTCCTCATAAGAACAAGGATAGAATAAGGAGCTCCCTGGAGATAGAGAGAATACCATAAACATTTTGTGGGTGTGTTAGAAACAATATCAAGTTTATATTTATACAAGTTATCATTGTCTCCTATTACTATCTACTCTCATGTATATGAGCTAATAACAATATGTCCTCCATGATTGTTAAAGGATTTTTTGAGATTGCCTAACTGTTCCTGCCATAACAACGAATAACATTTAGCTACCTCAAGCATAATTTGGCAAAGAAATCAACCAAAATGACCTTGCCTATCATTAACATTCACAATTGCTCGACCCTTTACGGTTCCTCATTCTAAATATGAACTTGATGTACCACAAAATTATCTTAATCCAAAATCTCCATCAAAGAACAAATTTAGCAACACCTTGTCAATTAACTATTTATCCGGAAAATCTTCATCAGAAAACTCCTTTTTGTTGGTCACTCATGCAAATTCCATCTTCATGAAAGTCTTCCTATTTGTATTTCTGCTCATCAAACATTATTAATGGTCTTCATTGCCTCATCTACTTGACTCAATGTTGCTTCATCATGCTTATTACAATTATCTGAATTGTGATGGTTCAAACCTTTCTATTGAAGCAGCTATTATCTCTCCTATATGGAATGGAAGTAGATCAATCATTGTGAGTCTCGAATCTACCAGTCAATATCATTGTATCATATATCCTTCCCTACCTCTCATGTGCACCAAAAATAAACCATTATGTGCAATGGAACTACTATTGACTAAACTAAACACACAAATATAGAACCAATTATTCTCTTGTGTCAATCTAGTGTCAACTTACCTCAGACAACCGTAGGGCTTTTTACATTATGTACTTCTCCACACTTATCTAAAGATAATTTTCTTTCATTCTTGATCCCCTTTGAAAATTCTATGGAAACACCAAATTCCACCTTTACCAAGCATGCTTGGCAAGAACTAAAATAGTAGTGTAAATGCCTTTTGTAAAAAAATTGTTTTGACTAAAACACAGCTAAAACCACAAAAATAAAGATTTCCTTATGATGGAATATAGAAACAAAATATTTTCTATTTACCTCAGCACAAAAGCAACAGATGTAGTCTAGCAAGTTCAAAAAGATCTACATGTTTTTGTCAACAAAATAGATTGAGACTATAAGAAACTGGACCACATAAAGATCTGATATTGCTATAACTTTCCCAATTTTTTAACAGGAAGCATAGCCATGTGCTATAATCTGTGTCACAAGTTTCCAGGGAAATAATAGAATAGACCATCTTTTTTCATAAAAGTTTTATTAAAACCAAAAAATGAATTGTGTGTATAAGAGAAAATCCTACTATCTTGAAGAACAAATTCAGAACTGGTATCCTGCATCTCCCGCAGAAGTTGTGCCCTAACCTTGAATAACCATTCCTGGAGCTTCTCCTGCAAAGCAAAATGGTTATATAAATCCAACAGTAGAAAACAAATCAAAGAATACTAGAGATACATAATTCAAGAAATGTCTATTAAGTTTCAAGAACAAATAAAAGATGCTACATGGTAGACTAGTAAAACACCTTTAACTAATAATAAATGTTCAAGAATATGAAGCCATTGCCCATTTAAGGAAATCTAATTGATCTAACATAATGAAGACCACCAATAAGCTGTGACTTCATTATATAGACCAAATTAGTCAGAATTTAATAAAATGTAAAGTCTAGAATACTTTTCATGGATTCGTCCATTACATATATGAGGAAATATACCTTTACATAGATAGTCAACAAGTGACCAGGTAGCAAAACTTCATGATTCTGTAATGTATCTGGATTGTCTGGTGCAGCAGTTTCATCAACAAGCGCAAAAAGCTTTTGTAACATGAATCTGAAAACAATAAACCATTTAAAATTAAAATCAATCAACTGAAAGTGAAATGCTCTACACAAGGAAAGTAATGCACTTTGAATAAAATAACATAAGATGGACTGGGTGGGATTTCTATTTCTGACTGTAGAAGAATACTCAAAAGTTAAAACATAGAACAAATTATGCTTCATACCTATACACTAAAAAAAAATTCACAAACTCAATTTCTTTGCTAGGAAACACGTGGAATATGTTTTCTATCATGTAGTCACAGGTCTAGATCAGAGACACGTCCCTCCAACCTCAGAGACATGACCCCACATTCATTGGAAGATATAGGTTGTGTGCAGCATAGTTCAACAAATTGCCTAGCAATTACCAAATCTTGAAAGAGGATGCATAGTTTAAGCCTTTCTCAAAGCGGATAGCTAGCCATTTTGTATTCGAACATGAGACACTGTATCTCCATACCTAATAACAAAATTGAAAAAAAAAACTATATTTCCTTTATGTTTATATGTAAGGTTGCAAAAGGTTATTAAAAATATAAATATTCATA
>VDFB02201419.1:0-19520 GCA_007258455.2 Sequoia sempervirens | reverse complement strand
TATTCTTCCACGAGAACAACCACTACTTATCTCCATGAGTCCTTTTCCTTCTTCCATTCATGAACATGGGGAATCTAGTAAACACAAATGACCTTACAAATTAAAAAAACTTAAGTTTTCTACACATCCTCCACTAGAATGTGAAAGGAGACTCCAAATTATTTTAAACAAAGGTCTTCTCCTTTTACCACCTATCAATAGGTTGGTTATCCATCTGAAAGACTCTAACATACCATTTTACAAATATCATCATATTCTTGGACACCGAACCAAAGAATGTCGGACATTGAAGGACATATTGGATAAGTATCACTTCATTGATACCAACTGCTTCCCTATCATCCTTTGAACAAATGAAAAATAATTTTTCTTCATGCCCTAGTTGTAGAATTCTTCATTCTCACTATCACATGAATCTTTCACATCACCAGCCTCGGCTCATTCTTGCCTTTACACTTTGTGGAAGGGCAAGAAGTTGTTAGCCTTGCCCTCATAATGCACTTGTCTTTGTCTCTTAACTATGTTATTCATTTTCTACTTATCTTCTTAAGATTGAGAAACCAATAACTTAATTAATGGTTAACTAAGATCCCAAAGTCATTTCCAACATTCTAATTGTGAAACATGGGAAAATTGAAAGATTCAAATCTACATCAAAGGCTCCTCAAAGCTACAAAAAAACCCTACACTTGGACCCACTCACCCATGGGCAAATGAGTCCCAAATCTACTTCTAAAAAGCACTTTTATTTATTGGTACACATGTTTCTACCCTTCTATGATCTCTAATTTGATTTTAGGTTTTGTCAGTATTGAACTTAATATTGTTGTTTTAAGTGTTAGATTGTATTTTGGTGTTGAATTGCTATTTTTAGTTTTTCTCCCCAAAGTGTTGTTTGACCTTGACCCTCATCCTTCAAGCATAAGGAAATCTAAAGATTCTCACTTTGACTTGATTCAACTAAGGGTTGTTAATCGATTCATTGTGTGGATCTCATTTCTTAATGAAATAAAGGAAAATAAGTCTATTTTGAATCACACGTTTGCCCCTAAATAAAACACCCATTTACTATGTTTTGGATTCAATATGAAGAACCTCTAGTAGAATGGAAGTAAGATATTATTTTTCTACCAATGTTTCAATTTAAAGGCTAGCTGCTACTACTGCAACTGCGAGGGTTGCTTGAATTGATCTTTCCTATTTCTCTATTGGTCATTTAGATTCATTTCCTGAATTCCTTCTAAAATCAACAACACTTGTTAGTAATATATTTGCTTCAAAACAAGGGCACCCCTAAACATTTAAATCCATCAGTGTCACTAATTAGTAATTACCATTGAAGTTAACTCAATCCTTCCGTGCGAAACCTACATGAGTGAATCCTTCTATAGAATTATAGGTAGTCTTGGCGTAGAGTGAATATATAAAATTAACACAAAAAGCTTAAGGAGAGTAAGTTTCGTCAATAAGAATAATGGTAACAATGTTCTCAATTAAATCTACACGATTAAAAATTATATTTAAACCGTGAATTGCTTTCTAATCTATACGATTATAATGTAAAGGAAGACCATACCTTTTCCATTGCAATAGTCTCTGAAGATGGATCGCCTGAAGGAAGCTCCATATCACGATATTTTTTGAAATATATAATTCACATCAAACGTTGTACGTATAAAATCTTCATAAAAGATATTTTATCAGTTACAAGTACTTTAAAAATTACCCAGACCTCCGCATACTCTAGATCGCTTTTGCTTTTGCCTCCTATCAGTAAGTATTGATTTGTCATTTATAATGTGGTCTAGGATTCTTTTGTACTTATAGGGATGGATTTGAGCTGTGCATCTCGGGGCATTGTATGGGGACCGAATTTTTGTTTTGCTGCATTATGCCTTGTATCTTGGTTTGTATATATGATTTGATGGAATCTTGAAGTAGAAAGTACATACTGACTTGATGGAAAGCATTGCATACTGGAGTAAAATTCACATGTTTACTGTGCTTGGTCTTTTCATTTTATCTCCAAAGATGTACTACTCACTCTGGTTATTCTACAGTGGGCTGTTCAACCTGCTTCTTGTCGGAATGGATTAAAACAGCCAGTCGTGTTAAAGTTTGTTCTGCAAGAATGGGTTCGCATACCTCATGTAGTGAACTTTTATAAAACTAAAGAAGTGCTAGCCACTCTGGGTTTGCTTGTAGCTTCGTTTGTATTTTTGATGTGACGACATTTGCTTTTTCAATCGATCAGCACTCAGTTTCCAAATGCATATCTGTTTATCTTTTTAACATATGATTAACACATTGTTGAAGTTTAATGTGGGTTGATTTTTCAGTTGAAAATCTAAAACATCTTGTTCAACGGTCAGCCAAGACATGAAGGGATGTCTAATCTGAATTTTTCGGCTTTACTCAATATATTAGTGTTAGTCTATTGTTCATGCTACTTTCCAGATATTACTCAGCAGATGCATCATGTAGTGAATTATTATTACGAATTCTATATTATAATAATAATAAAATTAATTTAAATTTCTCTTTGAGAATAACTACTCATCTAAATTTTACTATGGCCTCCTCTATTCTATTTTTTGTACACTTGTTTTGCTTCAGATGCAACTATCATGTTAAGCATGTACAATCCTTTTTCTGTATATAATATAATCATCAAAATAGTAAAACAGTTTAGGCCTGAATTATTATTATCAATATTTGGTTTTTGTGAACTATAAAAGACGGCTTGGCTACTATTGGGTTTTGTAGTTAAAGTTGGCCTTCTATATGATATTTTGACAGTATTCAAGGGCAAACTAACTATAACTAAAATTATTTCCCAGGGTTTTAATAAATCATGATTGCTCAAAATTGTATTTTCTAATCTTCACACATGTTCTAGTAAAAGTCTAATTATTCTCATTTATGCTATAAGCACTATAATGTTAGAACTTTTGATATATATTTTTTTAAAATTTAATTGTTTATTTATTTTTAGTTGTTGTAGAAATGTTCAGTTATAACATTGATATTTATTGGGCCATAGAATAATTACAATTTTGTTTTATTCATAACGTTTTACAGCTATGAGCTTCTTGAATTTTTGGCTTTACTATATTTTTGCTCTTTTTTTTGCTTTACCATCACCCATCATAGCGTGGAGAGAGTTGTTTATGAATGAGAAATACTTCAAATTTTTTCTCAAGTATTTAGTGTAGTGCAAGAAAATTTATACATTTACAATTTCACACTATGTTTGGGTCCCTTAATTAATTTGATTTAATTAAACTCCTAGTTTTCCAAATTTTGCATTCCTTGCTTTACTCATTTTCTGAAAGGGTGACCTATATTTAATTAATACAATTAATAGTTTAGTCACCCCAAAATTAATGTGTCATAGACTTTTGGGCTAGGACTCATTCGAGCGAATGGGCCCTCCTTAAGTCTTCTATCCCAAATTTTAATATATTTAAAACAATATTTTAATAATTCAAATTTCATATGCAATTCTTGGCTTATGAAAACTGATTTTCAAGAAATTAGATTAACACCTATAATTACATAGTCTTTTTATCAATTCAAATAGAACACACTTTATGACAGAAATTCTATGACAAAATATTATTATCAATAAGCATTCAAGAGTAGATTTATAAGTCATTTGTTGCAACATTGAAGATCCTATCATCATGTTCAAGCTTATGTGTGTTCATGTCATCTTGTGAAGGATAATATGCATTTTTTATCCTAAACCATATAAGAATTCAAGTATCCAACAAATCAAGCAAAGAATGATATGATTCGTGGGAGTGATGTGTTTGACTTCAGTCCCCTAAGGGAAGCCATTAAAGGTTTGGTGAGTTGTAGCAAGAAAATGTTCATTCATCATTCATTCCTTTTACTAATGGTCATTATTATTCTATCAAAATTTAATTACCAAACATGGGGTTTGACTATGGAAAACCCCCATTAAAAAAAAAAGTCTTCTTCTCTTTGTATGTATAGATTACTGGTGAAAGAAGGACTAAAAGGATATCAAAGAGAAATTTTGCAACTTTTTATAAGCTGTCACCATTGTTGTCAAGCCATGAAAATTCCATTACAAATCTTATTTATGACTTTTCAACAATGGGACTTGTGTCAAATTGAAGCTAAGATTTAACATCAAAGGACTGCCAAAGCTTTTCATGGACACCCTTCACAAGACCCATTCACCCTAGGGAAAATCTATCCACCAATAGTGCTCAAAACCAAATTTTAATACTAGGTCCATCTATCCAAACCCTTCGCAAATCTACCCACAAACTATCAGTTTGATTCCTATAGCTTTGAGATCTTACATTTTATCATCTAGGTCATATTTTTCATTAATTTTAGTTGCATCAAATAACTTTCATTTAGTTCCCAATCCCACTATCTTAAAAAACATAGAGATTTAGGTTTGTTTGGCTCACCTTAGGGTTGATAGTCAATCTCTACACCTTGCAATCTAATAGGTTTAATGAAATTGTGGGAAGAGGGATATCTTTAGTATCTTAGTTCTTTATATGAAGGACCTAGGTCACCCTATTTTATGATCTCCCCCTTTTCCTATCTTTTCATTTTGGTGAACCTCACATTGTATGATATCTTTTTTGATTTAGAGATCATTGAAACCCTAGATCTATGTGTTGCATTATCTAGTTTTTCTTTACATTTAGGGTTATAATTTACATACTTGCACCATTCAAATCCATAAAAGTTTCAAAAGCATTGCATACATTATACATATTAGATTGCGTAAAAGTGTGTTTCAATTATTTATATCAAAATTACATTAAAATTACAAAAAAAAAAGTTATTATTTTGTTCATACATTGTCACAAAGTTGGATTTTCATTTCAAATCATTGTTTGAAAATTCTATTATTGAAGAATTTGTTTGTAATTTCATATCCTTGTATATGCAACTTTTTGAATTTCAACACATTTATAAGTGTCTATCTTCTTTCCTTTGCTATACCCACGGCTCTCTATTTCAATTTTTGAAATTGTATTTTTTTTGTCTTTGCTTTCATGTAGTTTAATTAGTTAGAGAAAGTGAATTATTTAAAATCAAATAAGGAATTTCAAAACAATCATTTTCAATTCCTTGCATTTAATGTCAGTCCATTATTTCAAATAAAAGGTTTGCAATCATGCTTCCTTTTCAAATATATGGTTTTCATAAGGTGCCACATAGCTTGTATGATTGTAACTTCTCTACTTATGAGTATAATCTAAGTAAAATAAATGAAACCATTGGCAAGCATGTTACCATCTTAAAATATCTTCCATTTCCATGAATTTCATAATGCAAGAAAAATAAATCATGGATAGTAATGACAATCACAATAATCCTTCTCTCAACCACCCTCCTCCTTCGAAGGAAAGTCCCTTGGTGTTAGAAGAATCAACCTTTGAGTGTCACAAGAATCTTGTTTCTCCCAATGCTTCTCCTACTTGGGAAGATATTATGGAAGAAGAAGATAAGATCATTTACACATTCCTTAACACCACTTTTCCTAGACTTTGTTCACCTTCCAATTGTGAGATTAGTACCTTGCTCATTTATTACAAAGAAGATCCAATTGATGATCATGTGCGCCTTATTTATCCAACTCCCATCTCATAACCTACTAGGAAAAATGTTATGGTGCAAGGGGATAGAATATTTTTATTTAATTCTTTCAAAAGATAATAAAATGACTCATAAGGATAAAATCATCTTAGATCATTCACCCTTACATCAAACCATTGTCCAACCAATAAGAAAGCATAAGCATTCCAAGAAGCCTATGTTCCATGATCCTCTTGGACATTTACATCCTCTATTATATGAATCCAAAATTGAACATGATTTCTAAACACTTTTATATTATGGATTAATCAAATTACCTCCTAAACCACACTAATTAACTAGAAAATAAAGAGATACAAATGGACCATATTTTTATGAAAATCATACAAATAATTATACTCACTTGTGAGAGTTATTAAGACAATTTGAACCCTCTAGGGATCAAATTGGGTAGCACACACACACTTCATTCTTCACCATGTGATAGTTGTAGAATCATAGCATACTCACTATTACATGTATTGCACTTTATGTAAATCATTTTTTCCATATTGCAAGGTGAACCTTCTCTGCACTTATCTTAGTTCATTATTGTCCTACATTTGGGGGGAAAGGATATTTGATAGCCTTGTCCTAGTAAGAAACTTTTTGTTTCCCCTTTGGCTAGTTATCTATATTCTATAGATGATGAACAAGATTGGGACACAAGTGACTTGCTTTAGGTTGGCTTGCATGTGTCATACTAGCTTTTCTCTTTTTATTTTCTTTGTGATTGTATGTTCATATTAATGTGATCACCTATATTGTGTTGCTTAGTGTTTCTTTATGCATGTGAGCTTTCTTTGGATGATACTTGGTACTTAATTGGTGCAAGGATACAAAGGAAGAAAATGCATTGTGGCATTCTTCTATTTATATCTACATTCTTCTATTTGTTGTAAACATCATCTTTTCATTGTCTTGTGTTTTCCTTTTGGGGATGATGCAAAAGTGTTGAGACATTTAGATCTCTTCCATGTTGTCCCAAAATGATTGTTTTTCTTTTATCTCTCTCTCTCCCTCTCTCTATGTGTCATTCCTCCATTTTCATTGTTTCATGAAGTATTTGGGGAACTATGATGGTTCCAAGCTCTATTATATCACTATAACAAAGACATGCATTGAACCCTAATCTATGGATCCCATATGTGTTATATTTAGATTACATGTGGGGGAAACGTCCTTTTTCATGACAAAACTTTGTTTGGAAACATATATTTGGCATATGGCTTTTCAAATAAGCTCTCATTACCCTTTAATCAATTGCCATATATCATTTCTAATTTAAAGTAATTTCTCACAATATGGTGTTTAATAATTCCTTTAAAGTGGGGTATACATTGGAATTATTTTATTACTATTGTTTCATTTTGACATTGATCTTTTTTTCCACTGACTTATCGGTACAAAATTTTTTATGGTGAATTTACCCATTTGCCATCATTTTATGACTGCACAATTTGTATACCTAGTGTGTGTTTCTCATTCCTTTTCCACACCTAGTGAACAAGAAATTTTCATTAGATCGTGAGTATATATTTTGTTCGTATAGTGGATAGTGGGTTTTCACTTGTGAACATTTTTTTATGAAAAATAGTGCAACCATGTCTAGTGCATCCTTTTCTGTTTTTTCCTTTTTTGCATTAGATTTAACATTGCATGCTTATGGTGATTATAAAAATAGGAATTCTTGTGATGGAGGATCGCAAGAAATGGAGTTTGAATTTTTCCATTAATAGTAACTTTTTGAAATTATATGCCCATTCTATAAAGGCCAAGGGCTTTCATGGGGTGCAAAGGGCTTCCTCAACTTCTCTTCCTAATGTTACTAGCATAGTTTCCAATAAATCATCTTTGGGTTACTATTGAAAGGAATCTTCATCAACAAAAAGGATTTTTCTAGCAATTTTAAAGGTTCTAAGGGGTTTCCTGGTAATGTTTTCCATAATGGAGCTTGGATTCCTGATCAACATGCTTCCATGGTCCCTAATAGAATTTTTTAGAGAAAATCAAGTGCCAAAAAATTTCTTAGTAATGAGAAGCAAGCACCTATCAACATTTGTGTCTTTGATTCAGAAGGCCTTGTAGATTCTTCAAGTTCTTCTCATTTGTGGGAAGATGTGGCTTATGGTTGTTCTACTTCCCATTCTCATGTGGATGTTGAAGTTTAGGTGTCCTTTCAAAACAATATTCCCTTGAAGATATCATTTCCAAATAATATTGTGTTAGATCTTGATCTTTATTAGTGCCATTTAGTGAATCAAAGGAATGTTTCAGTCTCATAAGCATAATCCATCTCTAACAACATTCCCAAATAATATCACTTTGGGCAAGGGTTTTCATATTCCTTTGTTAGATGCGAGCAATCAGGATCAACAGTAGAATAACAAATGGGTGAAATTAGGTAAGGTTTTTAATAGTTCTCCATTCACATTTAATTGTGTGACACTACCAAAGGACTTGATAAGAGTGCAATCTCAAGATTTACAATATACAACTCTTATTTGTAAGTTTTGGAAGTTTTCTCCTCCTATCTCCAAAATCGAATCCTTACTTTTTCATTATTAGGAAGGGGTTTCTAAAGTCTTTTACATTGACAATGGAAATTGTTTTTTTGTAGCATTGTTTTCCTCAAAAAGTTTTAGGTATTTGGTAAATATAAAGTTAAATCTTGGGTCTATGGGGGGTCTAGCTTGTCTATTTATCCATGGCATCAAAATTTTAACTCTTAAAAGGCTACTATTGAGTTTATTCCTTTTTGGGTTCAAATGCATTATTTTCCTTTGGAATATAGAGAGCTAGGCATTATTGAAAATTTGGAAAATCATTTAGGTATTTTCTTGAAGCATGAATTGTCCTTTTTTCAAAGCCTCACCTTCCTATTTGATTCTATGTTCTATTGGACATGGCTCAACCTTTTCAAAATGATATTACAATCAGATCTAAAGTAGGACTTTTTACCCAAGATGTGTTCATAAAGACTCCTTTTAATGTGTGTAAAAATTGTCATACTTTGGGTCACAAGACTAGATTTTGTAAGGGAAAAAAGAATCAGAGTAGAAAATTTTAATTCCAATTATTAATCCTTCTATGGGATTCCAAGGTAATGAAACTCCTATCATTACTCAAGATTTTCCTTATACGGAAAGTGAAAAGGGCTTGGAAAAATTGTCTTATCCTGGTGTATAAGAGTGAATTTGCATCCCGTATGTGAATCCCCTTTTTTCCCTTATCCACCTTAGAAAAACAAATTTGGAGGCTTAATTCCACCTAAGCCTACTATTGGCATCCCACTTGTCACCTATTTTGAGCGTCAATGGAGGCATTTATGTCAAGGATGCCCATGCCACACACATACATTTGTGCAAAAGATTCTTGTAGCTAAACCTATAGAGGTATTACTCTTCCCATTGGAACTAAATTTGTAATGCCCCCTTTGACCAATAGACCCAAATATGGTCATTTTATTCTATTCCTTCTTCAAATTCACCCCTTCAACATTCAATCCAACTTCTTTTGAGCTATTGCACACTTCAAGCTTCCTTACACTCTTGCATTCCCTTTCTCACTCACTTCAAGCATCCAAGCATTCCATTGCAACAAAGCCTCACTTTGTCACTTTGGTAGAGCACATTAAGGACCACTCCATTGCAGTAGAGGCTTGAGTTCCTCTTATTTCCCCCCCAAGTATCCTTGAGTGCTCTTGGTGGAGGTGGTAAGCTTCCCTCTCCTCTCTTATATCACTTGGTTGAGTAGCATAATACTGCTTTGTAGTGTTTGTATTCTCTTTACTATACTATTTATTTATCTTGATTCCTTGGCTATCTATGGAGGTGGAAACACCTAAATGGGGGTCTAACTGAGGTGGGCCCCTTTACAACCACCTAATATTTTCCATTTTTCTGTGTGTATGTGTGTGATTCTCAAAGAATTAGTCGACAAATGAATTCCTTAGTGAGATCCTTGCTTTCTTTACTCTTTCTTATCTACTTTACAATATTAGAGAGTACTTCATTCATTCACTTGTGTGATTTTGGCCCTTTAGTTAGTTAGTTAGGTTGTTAGTCATTTTAATAGTTTTGACCTTGTCTCTGCCATTGTCTAGCCATATGGATGTCAATGCAGTTTAGAGATACTAGTACACCACACTACTATCCAAAAACTACACTTTCATCTTCATGTAGAGAGCTCCTCGACACATAGAGTTGAACATAAAAATCAGCTCGCCTAGCCTCACTTTGAAACTTGGGATTATAGAATGGTCAGAGGATTTTATATTCCTCATCATTCTCATCCTCATTCCCTAAACATTGCACTTAGCTAAGGTAAGTTAGGGTAGCCTCTCACATCTTGATCCTCCGTGACTTGGGGTCTTGCACCTGATGGGCCCTCTCTCTTACATTTTTGGTGAACTCAATGTGAACCAACATCTATTCATCTATTGGTGTTAAAGCTTCCCTTACGTACTTTTTGATTGTTTTTCTCTTGAGCATTGTGAAGGTTTATGAGCAACAAAACCTAGTCCACAACTTCTAGGTATATCGTTAGGAGAAGTGTATGACACCTCTCAATGGATAGGATGTAGGTCTCACTTGGTCTCTCTACATGCCTTTTCTATGGTCTTGTCATTAGTTTTTCTACACAAGAGTAGTTATCGAGGAATGAGATAGGATTCACTGATGAAATTGATCACATTCCCATCCTCTCTCCATAAAGGTAAAGGGTATACAGCACTGGCTCCCTCTTCTCCAAAGAAAGAAGAGAAGCCTCTGTTAGTTTCCTGCCTTTCTCACAAAGGAAAATAAACGATGACCTTTCCCTAGACTACCTTGTCCTCTCCCCTTAACTGGGAAGAGTACTAGATGAGCAAGCCATGTGGATACCCATTGAGCCCAATGATCCCTCCTTGGCATAGGCCTGAGATCAGGATAGTGGACCTCCCTAATGAATATCCTAGAACATGTTATTATTTATATAGTAGAAAGAAAGGTTCTCATAGAGAATTCAATTTGTGGCCTCATACTACTGTTTCTTCTAAGGCAGTGAGTGGAAAGAGGCCTGCTATCGAGCCTCTAAAGTAGACTCCTCCTATCACTCCTCAACCTATTCCTCCTACTCACATGTAGGAACCTATTCCTTTAGCTGAATTGACCATAGTGGACATTCCAATGGTTGAGCAGGAGCCTCTTGTCCATTTACAAACTCCATGTAGTACCCCTCCATTTATGCTTATGTTTCTGTTGATACTTTTTCATACTGTTAGACTTATGTTGTTTTGCTGGATACTTGGATCGCTGATTTTGAGTGATGATGGATTATTTTGTGACATGATGTTACTATGTGTGATGTTTATTGTTTTCAGATATGATATGTTTTAGCGTAGATGTTTACTTTTAGTTGTTTATGGATATGCACATGTTTATGATGGACTAACAACATTTACTGAGTCAGTTTTCTGTGAGTGTATTGGTGTGGAGAACAGAATCGCATCACTCGCTTGTGAGTGCCCTGCGATATCTGTGATTTTCTCCGCACAAATTGACATTTGCTTTTTATATATATATATATATATATATATATATATATATATATATATATATATATATATATATATATACATGTATGCATATTGTTTGCTCAGCTTGTAGGATTGGTAGTGTACATGACACCTAATTCAATTGCAGTAATCAGGTCTGAGCGTGTCAAGACTCAACGAAAAATGTTGAACAGGAGATAGTAGTTAGGTTTATCCTAGTCCAATCTTTAACCTTAGTTTTAGTACATTGTCAGTTTTTAGTTTGGGTCATAGGTTGTATTGTGTTTCTATTGGTTAAATCATTTTTGAAAGATAAATATTGTTTAATTTTAAATGTTAGTTATTGTGTTTTATTTATTGTTATTTAATTAATATTTAAATATGATTGAAATTTATTTACTTGATTATTTAATACATTAGTTAGTTTATTTAGTTAAATAGTTGGTCTTAAAAGGATTTAACTATTATAATTAAATAAATAAATAAATTAGATTAAATTATTAAGTGCATAAATTATATTGTGTTTAAATAGATTAGAAAATAAATTAAAATAGAATATGCATGTGAAATGAGTTTTAAATTTTAAATTTAATAAATTAATTAAAATACATGCAAAATTGAAATGGCAAAAACTACCGGGAAGTGGAGAAGATATTTTTTCAACAACTTCTCGACATGTGTGTGAGTGCCATAATGGAAAGAGGTTGTTGAAAATTTTCACGGAGGATATTGAGGATCTGGGTTTTTGCACGGGGTTATTCAATTGCCTCAGGGAAAATTTTCGGGGCACTGGCAAAATTATTTCACTGTGTGTAAAAATTCTGATTTCTTAAGAATTTGTTATCTCTCTGTTATTTGGGGTTGTGATTCTTTGTGGAAGATCTTCTTGGTGGTTGAACAAGCTTTCTTGGAATTGGAATTTCTTTTGAGGAAGCTTTGAGAAGATTTCACGCTACAGGCAATTTTCTCCTACAGGTAAATTTCAATTACAAACAATTGTTAGACACAGGTACTTCTCTTTGTGATTAAATTATTTTCTTTTAAAGAAATCTGGGTGAATGTTTGATTATGAAAGTTGTAATTTCTTTTCAAGTAAAAAAAAAAAAAATTCTAAATCTGTGAGTTTTGATTTCTTTTCTGTGAATAAATTAGAGCAAACAAGAATTTAATTTATCATTAGAAATCTATAGAAAAGTTGAAGAATTTTAGAAGAATTTTTGGTTAAAATTCTCTGTTTATCTTTAAAGAAAATTCTGGTAAAACCTACAGAGGGAAAAATTTCATGATTGTCTGTTTGTTTTGGAAATAAATCTGGAGATTTAGTTATTTAAAGAAAATTCTTTTCATTTCTGTTTTGGAAATATACACAGATACAGTGTTATACTGTTATTTAAATAATACATATATTTAATGAAAAACAAAGTTATATATATACATATATCAATGTATGTATGGCATACATGATATATATATATATATTCAAAAACTCCTCGATATGCAAATCAAGATGGTGCTTAATTTAACTAAAACACTGTCACACGTAAAAATTTCCCTTCAGCTTATATATATGGTTTTATTTTTTATGTTATTTATTTTTAAAAAATAAAATAAATAAAAATAGGGTTTTGTAGAGGCCAAGCCCTTCCCTTATCCCATAGGGCAGCCACATGGCGATCACATACTGCTGGTCACATGTGAAGCCACGCAATGGCCAAGGCTCCCAATTGTGGAGCTGAAGTACGGGGTCACTTTATAATCTTTTAATCGCGGAATTTTAGAAAAAAATGAACAATGGTAACACTTGTGTATTATTTGTTTAATGAAAAAAGATTTGATGAATTAATTGGTTTATTTAGGTTTCGCTTTATATTAATAAATCATTATATATTTATATATATATATGAATGATAAAGAATACATATATTTAATGTTTAGTAAATACAAATATAAGTATATATATATAGTAAAATATATATATATATAAATAATTATATTTATTGAAGAAGGAGATTAATTTCAGTATTTAAAGAATGTATAAAATATTCTCTTTTAAATAAGATAGCAAGTGAATTTTTGAATATTTGGAAGTAAATTTTATTTGCATTAATATTATCTTATGCAAATTAAATTGTTTGAAGGGATTTAGTATATCCAATGGTAGGAGTGTATTTGATCTATTGGTTTAAATTTTGTATTGGGCAAATGGGAAATTGTTTATTTTATGTGTTATTAAAAGTCTTCCAGATGTGGTACTTTCTTGGGAGGTAAGTTAAGCTATGGTTTTTCATGTTTGAACAAACTAGGGTAGTGCACTGAATTTTGTAAACGAAATTGAGACCTTTATTGTGGTAATCTTATTTATGACTTTTCAACAATGGGACTTGTGTCAAATTGAAGCTAAGATTTAACATCAAAGGACTGCCAAAGCTTTTCATGGACACCCTTCACAAGACCCATTCACCCTAGGGAAAATCTATCCACCAATAGTGCTCAAAACCAAATTTTAATACTAGGTCCATCTATCCAAACCCTTCGCAAATCTACCCACAAACTATCAGTTTGATTCCTATAGCTTTGAGATCTTACATTTTATCATCTAGGTCATATTTTTCATTAATTTTAGTTGCATCAAATAACTTTCATTTAGTTCCCAATCCCACTATCTTAAAAAACATAGAGATTTAGGTTTGTTTGGCTCACCTTAGGGTTGATAGTCAATCTCTACACCTTGCAATCTAATAGGTTTAATGAAATTGTGGGAAGAGGGATATCTTTAGTATCTTAGTTCTTTATATGAAGGACCTAGGTCACCCTATTTTATGATCTCCCCCTTTTCCTATCTTTTCATTTTGGTGAACCTCACATTGTATGATATCTTTTTTGATTTAGAGATCATTGAAACCCTAGATCTATGTGTTGCATTATCTAGTTTTTCTTTACATTTAGGGTTATAATTTACATACTTGCACCATTCAAATCCATAAAAGTTTCAAAAGCATTGCATACATTATACATATTAGATTGCGTAAAAGTGTGTTTCAATTATTTATATCAAAATTACATTAAAATTACAAAAAAAAAAGTTATTATTTTGTTCATACATTGTCACAAAGTTGGATTTTCATTTCAAATCATTGTTTGAAAATTCTATTATTGAAGAATTTGTTTGTAATTTCATATCCTTGTATATGCAACTTTTTGAATTTCAACACATTTATAAGTGTCTATCTTCTTTCCTTTGCTATACCCACGGCTCTCTATTTCAATTTTTGAAATTGTATTTTTTTTGTCTTTGCTTTCATGTAGTTTAATTAGTTAGAGAAAGTGAATTATTTAAAATCAAATAAGGAATTTCAAAACAATCATTTTCAATTCCTTGCATTTAATGTCAGTCCATTATTTCAAATAAAAGGTTTGCAATCATGCTTCCTTTTCAAATATATGGTTTTCATAAGGTGCCACATAGCTTGTATGATTGTAACTTCTCTACTTATGAGTATAATCTAAGTAAAATAAATGAAACCATTGGCAAGCATGTTACCATCTTAAAATATCTTCCATTTCCATGAATTTCATAATGCAAGAAAAATAAATCATGGATAGTAATGACAATCACAATAATCCTTCTCTCAACCACCCTCCTCCTTCGAAGGAAAGTCCCTTGGTGTTAGAAGAATCAACCTTTGAGTGTCACAAGAATCTTGTTTCTCCCAATGCTTCTCCTACTTGGGAAGATATTATGGAAGAAGAAGATAAGATCATTTACACATTCCTTAACACCACTTTTCCTAGACTTTGTTCACCTTCCAATTGTGAGATTAGTACCTTGCTCATTTATTACAAAGAAGATCCAATTGATGATCATGTGCGCCTTATTTATCCAACTCCCATCTCATAACCTACTAGGAAAAATGTTATGGTGCAAGGGGATAGAATATTTTTATTTAATTCTTTCAAAAGATAATAAAATGACTCATAAGGATAAAATCATCTTAGATCATTCACCCTTACATCAAACCATTGTCCAACCAATAAGAAAGCATAAGCATTCCAAGAAGCCTATGTTCCATGATCCTCTTGGACATTTACATCCTCTATTATATGAATCCAAAATTGAACATGATTTCTAAACACTTTTATATTATGGATTAATCAAATTACCTCCTAAACCACACTAATTAACTAGAAAATAAAGAGATACAAATGGACCATATTTTTATGAAAATCATACAAATAATTATACTCACTTGTGAGAGTTATTAAGACAATTTGAACCCTCTAGGGATCAAATTGGGTAGCACACACACACTTCATTCTTCACCATGTGATAGTTGTAGAATCATAGCATACTCACTATTACATGTATTGCACTTTATGTAAATCATTTTTTCCATATTGCAAGGTGAACCTTCTCTGCACTTATCTTAGTTCATTATTGTCCTACATTTGGGGGGAAAGGATATTTGATAGCCTTGTCCTAGTAAGAAACTTTTTGTTTCCCCTTTGGCTAGTTATCTATATTCTATAGATGATGAACAAGATTGGGACACAAGTGACTTGCTTTAGGTTGGCTTGCATGTGTCATACTAGCTTTTCTCTTTTTATTTTCTTTGTGATTGTATGTTCATATTAATGTGATCACCTATATTGTGTTGCTTAGTGTTTCTTTATGCATGTGAGCTTTCTTTGGATGATACTTGGTACTTAATTGGTGCAAGGATACAAAGGAAGAAAATGCATTGTGGCATTCTTCTATTTATATCTACATTCTTCTATTTGTTGTAAACATCATCTTTTCATTGTCTTGTGTTTTCCTTTTGGGGATGATGCAAAAGTGTTGAGACATTTAGATCTCTTCCATGTTGTCCCAAAATGATTGTTTTTCTTTTATCTCTCTCTCTCCCTCTCTCTATGTGTCATTCCTCCATTTTCATTGTTTCATGAAGTATTTGGGGAACTATGATGGTTCCAAGCTCTATTATATCACTATAACAAAGACATGCATTGAACCCTAATCTATGGATCCCATATGTGTTATATTTAGATTACATGTGGGGGAAACGTCCTTTTTCATGACAAAACTTTGTTTGGAAACATATATTTGGCATATGGCTTTTCAAATAAGCTCTCATTACCCTTTAATCAATTGCCATATATCATTTCTAATTTAAAGTAATTTCTCACAATATGGTGTTTAATAATTCCTTTAAAGTGGGGTATACATTGGAATTATTTTATTACTATTGTTTCATTTTGACATTGATCTTTTTTTCCACTGACTTATCGGTACAAAATTTTTTATGGTGAATTTACCGATTTTCCATCATTTTATGACTGCACAATTTGTATACCTAGTGTGTGTTTCTCATTCCTTTTCCACACCTAGTGAACAAGAAATTTTCACTAGATCGTGAGTATATATTTTGTTCGTATAGTGGATAGTGGGTTTTCACTTGTGAACATTTTTTTATGGAAAATAGTGCAACCATGTCTAGTGCATCCTTTTCTATTTTTTCCTTTTTTGCATTAGATTTAACATTGCATGCTTATGGTGATTATAAAAATAGGAATTCTTGTGATGGAGGACCGCAAGAAATGGAGTTTGAATTTTTCCATTAATAGTAACTTTTTGAAATTATATGCCCATTCTATAAAGGCCAAGGGCTTTCATGGGGTGCAAAGGGCTTCTTCGACTTCTCTTCCTAATGTTACTAGCATAGTTTCCAATAAATCATCTTTGGGTTACTATTGAAAGGAATCTTCATCAACAAAAAGGATTTTTCTAGCAATTTTAAAGGTTCTAAGGGGTTTCCTGGTAATTTTTTCCATAATGGAGCTTGGATTCCTGATCAACATGCTTCCATGGTCCCTAATAGAAATTTTTAGAGAAAATAAAGTGCCAAAAAATTTCTTAGTAATGAGAAGCAAGCACCTATCAACATTTGTGTCTTTGATTCAGAAGGCCTTGTAGATTCTTCAAGTTCTTCTCATTTGTGGGAAGATGTGGCTTATGGTTGTTCTACTTCCCATTCTCATGTGGATGTTGAAGTTCAAGTGTCCTTTCAAAACAATATTCCCTTGAAGATATCATTTCCAAATAATATTGTGTTAGATCTTGATCTTTATTAGTTCCATTTAGTGAATCAAAGGAATTTTTCAGTCTCATAAGCATAATCCATCTCTAACAACATTCCCAAATAATATCACTTTGGGCAATGGTTTCCATATTCCTTTGTTAGATGCGAGCAATCAGGATCAACAGTAGAATAACAAATGGGTGAAATTAGGTAAGGTTTTTAATAGTTCTCCATCCACATTTAATTGTGTGACACTACCAAAGGACTTGATAAGAGTGCAATCTCAATATTTACAACATACAACTCTTATTTGTAAGTTTTGGAAGTTTTCTCTTCCTATCTCCAAAATTGAATCCTTACTTTTTCATTATTAGGAAGGGGTTTCTAAAGTCTTTTTTACATTGACAATGGAAATTGTTTTTTTGTAGCATTGTTTTCCTCAAAGATTTTTAGGTATTTGGTAAATATAAAGTTAAATCTTGGGTCTATGGGGGGTCTAGCTTGTTTATTTATCCATGACATCAAAATTTTAACTCTTAAAAGGCTACTATTGATTTTATTCCTTTTTGGGTTCAAATGCATTATTTTCCTTTGGAATATAGAGAGCTAGGCATTATTGAAATTTTGGAAAATCATTTAGGTATTTTCTTGAAGCATGAATTGTCCTTTTTTCAAAGCCTCACCTTCCTATTTGATTCTATGTTCTATTGGACATGGCTCAACCTTTTCTAAATGATATTACAATCAGATCTAAAGTAGGAATTTTTACCCAAGATGTGTTCATAAAGACTCCTTTTAATGTGTGTAAAAATTTTCATATTTTGGGTCACAAGACTAGATTTTGTAAGGGAAAAAAGAATCAGAGCAGAAAATTTTAATTCCAATTATTAATCCTTCTATGGGATTCCAAGGTAATGAAACTCCTATCATTACTCAAGATTTTCCTTATATGGAAAGTGAAAAGGGCTTGGAAAAATTGTCTTATCCTGGTGTATAAGAGTGAATTTGCATCCTGTATGTGAATCCCCTTTTTTCCCTTATCCACCTTAGAAAAAAAAAATTGGAGGCTTAATTCCACCTAAGCCTACTGTTGGCATCCCACTTGTCGCCTATTTTGAGCGTCAATGGAGGCGCTTTCTGCACTGTGGATTCTATGCCATTACCACAAAAATCTACACAAAAGATTCTTTTTTGCTTTTGAACCTATAGAGGCATTACTCTTCCCATTGGCATTGAATTTGTAACTTCCCTTGACCAATAGAATTGAATTATGGTCATTTCTTCTTTATTCCTTCTTCAAATTCAACCCTTCAAATATCCAACTTAACTTCTTCTAAGCTATCAGACACTTCCAATCTTCCATACTCACACCTTGCATTCCCTTCTCACCACTTCAAGCATCCAAGCACTCCATTGCAACAAATCCTCACCTTGTCACTCTCGGGTAGAGCATGCTAGGGACCACTCCATTGCAGTAGAGATTGAGTTCCTTCATCAAGTAGCCTTGAGTGCTCTTGGTGGAGGTGGTAAGCCCTCTCCTCTTATATATCACTTTGGTTGAGTAGCATAATACTTCTTTGTGGAAAAGTTTGTATTCTCTTTACTATACCTATTTTTATCTTGATTCCTTGGCTATCTATGGAGGTGGAAACACCTAAATGGGGGTCTAACTGAGGTGGGCCCCTTTACAACCACCTAATATTTTCCATTTTTCTGTGTGTATGTGTGTGATTCTCAAAGAATTAGTCGACAAATGAATTCCTTAGTGAGATCCTTGCTTTCTTTACTCTTTCTTATCTACTTTACAATATTAGAGAGTACTTCATTCATTCACTTGTGTGATTTTGGCCCTTTAGTTAGTTAGTTAGGTTGTTAGTCATTTTAATAGTTTTGACCTTGTCTCTGCCATTGTCTAGCCATATGGATGTCAATGCAGTTTAGAGATACTAGTACACCACACTACTATCCAAAAACTACACTTTCATCTTCATGTAGAGAGCTCCTCGACACATAGAGTTGAACATAAAAATCAGCTCGCCTAGCCTCACTTTGAAACTTGGGATTATAGAATGGTCAGAGGATTTTATATTCCTCATCATTCTCATCCTCATTCCCTAAACATTGCACTTAGCTAAGGTAAGTTAGGGTAGCCTCTCACATCTTGATCCTCCGTGACTTGGGGTCTTGCACCTGATGGGCCCTCTCTCTTACATTTTTGGTGAACTCAATGTGAACCAACATCTATTCATCTATTGGTGTTAAAGCTTCCCTTA
>VDFB02201418.1:0-15266 GCA_007258455.2 Sequoia sempervirens | reverse complement strand
GCTCAAAGTGCTCCAAAAAAAAAGTACCCCTATTCCAAAATAAAAAAGAAGACAAACACAAATCTGATGCAACCAAAACCTAGATCTCTAAATCTTTCAAAAACTGAACAAGCTACAGCAGATCTGGCTCTGATACCATGTAGGATTTGAGAAATACAAATCCATAGAACCCAAAGAACACCCGCATGCAAGAAACCTATCACAGAGAAAGAGAGAGAACAAAACAAGGGTTTTGGCTCTGACAAAGTGCAAGATGTATTATCAGAGAAAAAATGAATCAAGAAGAGAATATAATACAAGAGATCAATCCTTATAAAGGAGATCAACACCGAAAAGGAAAACCTAACCCTAAGGTGAGTGCATTTAATAATTAAATATTAATTATTAAATGACTAATATGTGTGCATAAAGTGAAATCTTAAGAGGAGAGTAAAGTTAATTAATTACTTTACTCTAACATATTGGAGGTCAAGAGAAAGAAATGATTGAAAGAATGGATTAGAATTGTGGTCTATTAAATAGTGAACAAATTTCAAATTTGTTAACCATTGAATATCAGAAATGTTCACATATGAATAACCCTCAGTTATTGTGTAATATTCATATTGATTTTGACAATGATTATTATGAAAGATATGAAACATGGGTATCTGATATTTCTTCCAGTTATGAACCAGTTGATCAATATGATGGTAATATGGATCAAGGAATGCAATTATTTGATTGTAATGATGCATTATATGATGAGCATGAGAGTGTGCAGACTGATGCAAGTTCAGAAACTTGTGTTTATGAGTTAAGAACAACAAATAACCATGAAGTTTATATATCTGACAAGCCAAATTGTGAAAATTCTAATTTATATTTGGATAAGTATCTATTTTCTAATTTATATGAGCCTAGTTATGAATTATTTTATATGGATATAGGAGTTGATTTAAAAGGAAAAATAGATTATCTTTTGGAACTAGAATTAATCACTTTTTAACAAGATGTGAATGTTGAAGATGTTAGCATGATATGTTCAAAAAGTGTCAGAGTGAGTAAGAATAAGGATAGGGTAGAGATCCTTGATGATTCTCTACACCAACATGTTGAGGCACAGTTATAGGATTTTCCAATGTATAAGTGTATTTCTTTACATACACTTGGAGACAGTTTGCATAATGTGCATAATCTTTTGATTGGTCCTTATAATTGTTTTACCTTTGGCATGCAAACTACTAATCAAATTGAGCTTGATAATCCTAGCTATGTGGCAGAGTGTGAGTGCCAGATTTTTCAGCTGGATGGAACTTTCTTGTAGAGTGGTAATGGGAAAGATATTAAGAAAAGTTATTTTCAACTTAACAATATTTTGAATAATGCAATTTATGAGTTATTGCCACATGATAATCAGTATTTTAAGGGTATGCTTGATTCTCAGATGCATGTTAGTTATGGATTTATTGATAATGTTGTACATGCTAAGTTATTGAGAGATGCCAACATGTTTAATTTGGCATATTCCAATAATGTTTTCAGATTGGATTCATTTAGATGTGACGAAAACTTTGTCTATGACAGAGGTAAGAAAAGGCCTACAATTTTGGTGGCCTTGGGCCATTAGATATGGTGTGACTTATCAAGCCAAAGCAGTTAGGGGCAGAGATGACCTTTTGAATCTGTTACCCAATAGAGTAGGAACCTGGTTTGTTTCTCTAGAAGATCTGAATTCTTACTTTGTTCATTAAGGAATAGACGTCCCTAGAAAGAGCCATTGATGGCACTTTCAAATTTTTGCAAAATCTAGAGTGCTCATATTTAAAAAACCTAAGAATTTTTACCTAAAAATATTTGTTACATCTATTGTAGGGTTCTTATATGAGATTTAGGGTTTTGCTTGTTATAGTCACTTGGCATTCTATTATGTTGCTAACTATGTATTACTTACTGTCGGTCACACAAAATATTCCATGATTATTAATGTCATCATGTGACTGGCCCTTCTTGTGTCTACATCTAAATTGCTTGACTTTTATATCCTTTGTATTACATGATTTAGAATTCTTGAGCCTACTATTATCATGTCATCATAGACAAATCGCCTATTTTAGAACAACTTAAGTGCATATGCTAAAAAAAGTTTCACTTAAATCCTGATGGCCCTTCTAGTTGTATTGCTCATCGCTGATTTATTCATAGGCTTACATCTTGAATTAGTGATGAGTGATGAAATGATGTTTTTCTTTTAATATTGCTCATCACTAATGGACTTTGAGCCTTCAAATTTGTAATGTCAATGAGTGATGCCTCAGTCTTATGTTCTTATTACTCATCACGGATCATCATTGAAAAGACAAATTTGAATTACCGAAAAACAATATGATGTGACATCGTGTGATCGTGAATATATTTTAAATGTAATTCTTACATTAACAATATGTGATGAACATTATAAATGTTGTAAATCCTCTCATTGCTAATCGCTTGCAAAATATATGAGGAGAATTAGTGATGAATGAAGACCTTATGTTATATCACTCATTGCTCATTGCGGATTTGTTTTAGAACTTGAGTTCTAGATTAGTGATAAGCGATGAGTACCCTATAAAGGGTTTTTCTTTCGTTAATTTGATATGATCCTATAAGTGATGTCTTTTGTGCCATTTTTTTTATGCAGGTTGTATGTGTCTAAATTTGATGCCCTTACAACATCTCCTATCGTAGATAGGATCCTAGGCGCAAGGTTTGAATTAGTGATGCATGATGGAAGGATGAATGTGACCGAAGGTTAGGCCGCAAGACCAGGGGATAAAGATCATCGTAGTGATTTTTACATCACTAATGGAGCTAGGTGAGGAAGAAGTAAATTAGTGACAAGCGATGACCATTATTAGGGAAATGTGGCATGATCTTGGGGATTTTGCATAAAGCAAAAAAGGAAAGTAGCAAAATGACTGGATAAAGTTTTGAAGCGAGATGATCCAATGGGCTAAAAGGTCATCACATAAACGACCCAAATTCAGAGCCAAACTAATAAGTTACCAATTCAATCACATAAGGAGTTCTCAATCATTAATTCTACATGCTCGAATTTTCTATTTAATGAAAGTTGATTGTTGTTTATTCACACTATATTTTTACAATAAAGTAGAAGTAAGGCATGTGTAGTAAAGTACATTGAAAGGGTTGTAAGTTTTCCTAACTAGAGTTTCATTGTTTTCATCCTACGTGAATTGGTATGAAATTAAGTTCTCTAGTCTACTTAGGATTTTGTTGCTTGAGTTGTTGGCAATATTGTGATTGGGGTGCTTCTCTTGTGGGTCTTGAGTCAAGAATCCTTTTAATTATCACTCTTCTAGTTTTAGAGAAAATGGGAAAAGCTGGTGCAACAATTCCACCTATTAGGAGATCTAGTTGGCTGAGTTTGTTTGAGTGTCGTGAAGACATAGCTAAGCAAGAAGCCATGGCTTCTCCTGAGATTTCAAAGGGTAAAAGGAGGGCTAGAGGCCATAAGAAGTCAAATGTGTAGAGTACTTACCGCCTAAGGAATAGGACCCTTCCAGGTGAAGTGGTCAAGTGCAAAGGCAAGGAATTGGAATTGCTAGTGAAGAAGGCCAGGAAGAAGGAGAAGAGCCATAGGGCCTTCCTGGGTAAACACAACTCTCCTATCATGCTTTCAGACTCTCCTTTGGATGTTGAAGCTAACAATGACTCAGACTATGGATAGTACCTTCATTCTCTAGTGCTATTGGGAGCTCTGATGATGACGTATTGGTAGTCCCTCCAATTGCATCGAGGATAAGGAGAGGTCAAGCATTTTTGGATGCCAATGACTCTAAATAGGGTCACCTCCTAGTTTTAGTTTTTTATGACACCGTGGTATTGCATAGGAGGTATTTGTTTTCACATTTCTGTGGTTTATTTTTGTTTTCTCATGCTGATGTGGAAGGTGTTCAAGAAGATATGGATGTAATATTTTTTGTTTCAAACAATGAACATTGTGACAACCACGACTAGTATCCTGCACATGTTTTGTTTGCCTTTTGTCCTACATATTCATGAATGATTTCTTATGAAAGCATGTGGGAGTTCTTTGAGGAGTCAGTTAGAATTAGGTTTTTGAAATGAACTCAAATGAAAATTGTAATTGTAATTCAGCTGAGTGCTTGTTGCTCCCCTGCATATATAAAGGGGATTTCATTATTGAAATAAGAGAGTTCAGAATTTTGAGTCTAGACATGGTCACAGTAAATGCTATGCTCTAAAAGAAGAATAGAATGTAAATAGGTAACCTAGTAGATATTTCAAAAGTAAGTTTAAGATGAAAATTTATACTGTATGTGAATCTTAAAATGGTTTTTCAAAGAAATATTAGAAATGAAGAATTATAGTTTCAAAATGTTGCTCTCCTATGTGTTTTCTTTCAAGTTATGAATGAAGTTGTTAATGATAGTTTCATTTGTCTTTTTGTCATTTGTACAAGAATGGATAAATTATTTTTATACTTCAGTTCATTGAATTGATTAAATGCTAAAATGAGCTCATTGGCTTGTAAGAAAAGGATATAGGATTCAGTAAGGAAGTGATATTTTGCAGACATGGTGAGTTAAATGTTACAAAGTAATATTCTAATGGTCCACTAATTTCTGAGATTCAATCAAGATTGTATTATTGATTGATTACCAGTTGTAGCTCTTTTCTTCCTTAGATAAAGTAATGATTATTTTATTAGTTTATCTTGTAATTAGATGAGCCAGTATTGAATTGGGCCTAGGATTCAAGATGAAGAATGATTCACAAAATACTTTAAACTATAGTGTCCCAACTCTAAGTATGAAAGTGCACTCCTTGAAATAAGTAACACTTCTATTTGAGGTATGTCGAGCCTTGGATAAATTGATTTTCATGTAGTAGTGCATTTGTGTGAAGAAACAATCTTGACTAAATGTGAGATATTATGAGTATGCATTGGATTACATTACTTGTGTTTCATAGAGCCCAAAGAGAAGAAGTGAAGTACTAATTACTTTACTTAGGTGTTGGCCAATCCTCAACCTAGCTAATAATTGGATTGTGGCAAGCTCATAGGTTAGGACTGCGATTAAGTTTGGTTCTAAAAACATAACCAAAACACAATGGTTCAATATTAGTATTTCAATTTTGGTTTTTATTTTTTATTTTGTTTTATTTTGTTTTATTTCTTTAATAAATAGTGACCTACCCCATAGATAGGCAACATGACAAGCTAGTGGGGAATTGTCCAATTGTATCTATTTCACATCTGGGAATTGTCAAATCATATTGAACCATATTCATTTTATTTAAGTTTCTCATCAATTCATATCTATTTGGCATGTCATAAACTTTTATTACTCGACCTTGACTAGTTCATAACATTATTACCCTGCCATTATTCATGTAAATTATAACCTACCATAATTACCATTGCAAACCACTATCTAAATTTACTTAGCTTCTACTTACTTGTCATTTTTACCTCATCTATTATTCATAATCCATTTCAAATTGTTCCCAATACTCTTTTCCCTACCAATAACAGTTTTTCCATTTGTTACCAGGCTTTGTATTCACACTCTTCTAGTAAGAACATAATGCACTATTTTGGTTTAAGCGAACCTCCTTGTAATATGATGGTAGGAGATCATTGTCACCATTTTGATCCCACAACCATAGATGAATTAAGGGCTTCAATAGTTGTTGAAGCATATAAAATCCTCAAATAGGTAGGGTGGGATACATTTTCAAAATATTGCAAGGCTATGATGATAAACTTGCATGAGAGTTCACAATGAAATGTCATAGAAATCAAGAAAGGGTCCATGTTTTTGGCTATGCCTACCATGGTGGAGGCCATAACAGATGTCTCTAGTTTTCTACTCTCAAGAGAATATTATTTCCCTAATTATTCAAAGTGGGTGCAAGATCTTAAGTCCCTTTGTAAGAAGTTCCTACACCAAGGAGAGTTTGTTGAAGTAGTAACTGGGCAAGGAACGAAGTTGGTTTCACTTTTGTGTCCCTAGGATAATGTAGAAAATTTTATCATTCAATACATTTAACTTGTTAAGGGAGGTATGCGTATGTATATGCTAAATTTTTTTGGCTTATGATGCACCTCCATTTGGGTTTGCTTATGAATGTTCCTTTCTTTCCTGATTCCTCTATAACACAAATGAGAAAAAGAGTCCAAAAAGGAAGTAAGAATTCTTTAGCTCATCACAAACTCATTAAGCTATTGATTGTGAGGGAATTAAAGATGTTTTCTCCTCCAAGGGACTGGGATTCATTTGTTGGAGATGATTCCCCAAAAAAATTTATTGAGGAAGACCTCCCTAATACCCCATAAGATTCTATTGAGGAGGGATCTTCTAATACAGAGAAATCCCCTGGTAACTATAGAAAAGAAGAATCTAACCATATGAGTTCGAATAAGGGTAGTAAAAATGAAAATTCTTTTGATGAAGGATTTGAGTTGGGTTCCCCTAGCTCTCCAAGGGAAATTTTTTTTGGGAAACATACTAAGCAAACCCTAGGGTCATGTAGTAAGCAGGTCAAGAATTCAAGTGCTAAACATGCAAGTCTTAAAACTATTGAAATTAATACACTAGACTCTAAGAGTAAGAGGAAATTGTACAGTGGGTCAACCTCAGCTAATATTTTATAAGTTTCTCAAGATAAGGAAAAATCACTAGCTAGATAAATTAGCAAACTTGGCCAATGTAGCTAGTGATGGTTTGAGCCCTATGAAAATAAATGAATTTGGTGACTTGACAGTCCTAGCTATAGTATTTCGTAAAACTAAAAAGATAGAAGCAACCTCTAGGGAGTTAAGGAGGAGTAAAAGAAGGAAGACACAAGAAATGGCCACTGAAATAGATAAAAAGGAGCCTAAGCAAGAAACTAAATTTCCTAAAACAAAATTCTTTGATTTTAGAAGAAATGTAAGTTACCAAAGAAGGTATTCGTGATGGAAACACCATTCAGGATGAGCCTATGCCAACTAAATAAGTAGGTGATGAAAACCTAGAAAATTTTGTAAAATAGGGAATTGGTGAATTTGAGACCCCTCATACTAACAATTAGGAAGAAAAACAAGAATTCAAAGAGGAGAGAGAAAAGGAGGCAAAAGAAAAATTTGAAGAAGAGAAACCCCTATTAACAAATGAAGGGGTTCATGACTTGTAGGACCTAGTAACCAGGTTAACTGAGGAGAACTAGACTTTACAAGAATAGGTCTGAGATGTAGGGTCCCTTAATTCTTCACAAGTAAAAAATATTGATCAACACAAGCTAGCACTTGAGCAAGCAAAAAACACCAATGCATCTCTTATACCTATTTAGGAACATGAAGATCATATGCATGCGCTCAAATAGTTGTGGCTCAAAGAGATTTCCAACACAATTCAAAAACTGTCTAATTTGTACCCTATGTCCTTTTGCATGAGGGCATGCAAAACCCTAAGCTAGGGGAAATGATGAGGGTTAAATGTGTCCTTATTTTTACCTTTTATTTACCTTTTACCCTTTCATTTCTATAGGATCCTTTTCTAAATGTTCCTATCACTATTTGTTAATGAAGTAGGTATATTTAATAAATGGTAAAGAAAAGATAAAAAACTTGTAAATGTATCAAAAACCTCAATTATTTATTGATTACCTTCATGACTATGGGAGCAGGGGATAACTAGGTTGAAGGAACGTTGGAGCAAGAGGACAATCAGTGGAAGTGAAGAGAAAACCATTTATGAGTCATGTGTCATTTTTTATAAACTTGGTCAAAGTTAGTTTGTTTTGGAACAATATTAAAGTCTGTAATATATCTCTAAGTAGTTTCTAAGGTTGTTGGTCATTGGCCACAAACAACCTTAAATAGTCGTATTCTTTTGTATTAGCATTAGCTAGAAACTTAATGTTCATAATCCCTATAAATATTTATGTCAAGACTTGAATTGATAATCATTAATATACAACTATAACCTACAATTTTGATTTGAAAAGATTGTGATTTAAAATATTGTTTGCATCAATATTGAGTAGCATGGAATAAGCTTTCATTTCATCACTAGATAATTAGAGAAGGCAGGGCCCACTTCCTTGATTGCCTAGTGAATTTATGTAGTATTAGTGTGTAGTGTGGTAACACGATTCTTTAGTTTTAAATATGTTTTGAATCTTTAGTCGTTGTATTAATTCAAAGTTATTTAGTGTGTTGTTAATTATTATGATGGAATAATTTGGTGTGTTGTTAATTAGTGTGCTTATAGTTATATGTGAATCTAGCGTAGCATATTATCTTCTTGTTGATGCCAAAAACTGGCAAGGTAACAACCCTTTGTGGGAAACTCAGTTTATGGGGGACTTATTGCGCTAAACTAAGTGACCTCCAGATTTTTAAAGAAGTCAAATTCTTCTATATTTAGTTTTTTAGAATGGGAAAAGGAAGTAGATATAAAAATAAAGGATCTAAATAAGGTGATATGCCAGAATTTTAGATAAAAGGCATGATAAACCTATCTTTTGGATATGATCTAAGGGCCCACTCAACAATTTACCATGCCCTAGAATAACATAAATTAAAGATTGAAGCATGAACAACTCATTCAGTGACATAAAATAATTTTCACACCCATTTACTAAAAAGAGGAGTCAAAAGACATGATCTAAGCCAACAAACTTGCATTGAAATTATAGAAGTTTGGAAAATAAACCATTCAAACAATAATGACATAGTATAAAGTTTATCAATAGCATAAGAAAATAGAGAGGTTGAACAATGGAATAGTGTATGAGTTCTTGCAATAATCTAAACAATAAAAAGGCCCGGTGTCTCTCCAAAATACTATAACTCTTGAACTCATGGAACTTGGAACATGTAACATGTAATCTTCAAACCCCTCTTTAGAAGCAAAGAGCAGTATATATAGTCAGCATTCCCACTGCTTGGAGAGCAGTAACTAAAAATATTTTGAATCCTGAGCAATGATGTCACAACAATGATTCCCCTCGGCTATTGTAATAGAAAAGATTCAAGCCATAGCATTTGGTCACTCCCTATCCAAGTGCATCACCTGCGAATGATAACAGTGGCTTATGGAAACAAGTGTTGCCACCCAACTCAGGTAGTTAGAAGATGTGGCAGCATATTGGAGCCTATAGTTCACTCCATCCTATGTTGAAGAAGCATCCACAAGGAGATAGATGGTAGCATGGTGCAGGTCGTGGTTCATTCTCCCCTCCCTTCGTTGAAAGCTTGTGCTGGGGTGCACGTAGTAGCAATGTTTACTATAGACACTGCTTGTGGGTCCTGCCAAATATTTACGCAAATAGGAGCTACATGGCATGTAGACGGAGCCCAATGAGGAAGTGAAGGGAAGTAGTTAAAATAGCCCATGGTGAAGACATGTGGGAGCATAATGGGGGCCAATAGAAGAGCAAAGGAGATAATTCCCTTAGAGAGTGTTGAGCGGACATGTGGTGGAGGCCAGTGGTCATTTATCAATAAGGGCCAATGATGTTTATTTGAGGCATGGGTTGGTACTTATAAAAAATCCTGGAAAGTGGCTAGGTCTTTCTCTTTTTCTTCAATCCTTCCTACAATTTTCTCAGCTATGGCGATCGACCCATCTTCAAGAAATGGGGATGATAGGCCCATTTTAGCTAGTCAGGAGAAATTTTCCCACATGCCATCCATTGTCTTGTTCAAAGTAGCTGCATAGGCATTATTACACATGAGGGCCAAGTGGAATGGATGAATTTTTTTGTCGTCTGGGTAGCAACATCCTGATCTTCAATTATTTCCTTGGCCAAGTTTTCATTAGATACCATATATAGCTTGTTTAGCAAACTATTTGCCCCAAGAACCTTCTATGTGATGAACCATGGGAACTATTCAATTGTTCTATGAGCTTTCTGGCTCAATTTTTTTGCCTACAAGATGAACCAAAGCATTGGCTACAATGTTAGGCAAAAGGCCTTAACCTTTTCCCAATATGAAATGTATAGTTGTTGAGCTACTGGGATGAGGTATGGATGCACTACACGGGCCTAGGGAGTGCTCTTTAGAAGGGAAATCTTTGTATCCTTTGAACTAACATCCTATTTTAATTTTGCAATCCTCTTTTTTGTGGATGCAAGTTGCTCCTTGAGGCTACTTAGCTCTTTAAACCAGTTCTCCTTGACCTGGGAATGGTTTTCCAACCCTGTGTCAAGAGAAGACTTCATCTCTTGGAGTTCCTTTTCAAATTGGTCCTTTTGGCCCTCAAATTCCACTTTCTTCTTTTCTAATTTTTGCTCATGTTGAGCGCGCTGAGTTGCTAACTCTTCATCTTTTTGTTGTAGATTCTGCTTTGTCTGGGCCAATTGGCTCTAATATTCCTAGTTCTTCACCCATAGCTCGTTAATTAGTGTGGATTCAACAGATTGTGACTTCCTAAGTTCCTCTTGGAGTTTTCTCTACTCTAACTCTTTTCTTTGTGTTTTATCTAATAAGCATGCAACTTCTCCTTCCAATGATTTCTCCCTCATCTTCAAGAAACTAACTCTTTCCTTCACAAGCTTCAACTGCAATTTTTTCTTTAGTTGACAACCAGACTTGAGGAAGTCTATTGTCATCATTTGCTCTAATTCCTCCAAGAGTTCTGCCTTGTCTTGTGGTAAGGTTGCATTTAGATTGAGTCCCATGACATACATGATGTAATCATTCAACATCATATCCCTTTGTATTTTGGTAGTGTTTGGGTACATGGTGGAAAAATTCAGCGTTCCTTGTGCCTCATTATACACCATATACACTTTATGCTTTGCATCCCTTTTTTCATAATTAGCCTTTTTCTTTTACATTTTGAGAGCCCTACGCTTGCTTTGTGGCTTCTCCTTGGGATATGAATTTAGATGGCGATTGAACTAGCCCACCTGCAAAGGGTGCATTGGGAGGTAGGGAAAAAGGGAATGTAAGTGTCGAAGACCCCTATGTTTTCATCTTCTAGAGAGTAACAGTCTGTGGGGAGAAATAAGGGACTTGCCAAGGTTCAGTTTGTGAACCTGCAGAAGGGCTCATCAATTGTTGTGGTGATCGAGTAGTCATTATAGAGTTTTTCTGTTGGGCATATTGGGTTAGACCCAAGGTAGAAGTAGCAATGGGGGTACCAATGGAAAATGATTCTCCAGAAAGAGAGGCGAGGATAGATTGGGCAGCGGTGGTTGGTGTTAGTGTTCGCGAAGGCGTTAAGATAGATGGCGCTATCTAGGTGAATTGGGAGAAACCTCCCACAAATTTTGTGGTAGAGGAAGAGAAGGTATGGATGACACTTGCAGTGAGAGGCACCATGGAAATGGTAGAGAGGATACTAAAGATTGAGAAGTAAGAAAAGAAGGAGCAAATATTACCTATTGACTGGATGATGGTGGTGGTTTGCTTGTTGTTGGCTCCTCAGTTTCTTCAAACTCCTAGCTCGTTGCGAGCACTTGGCTTGTGGTGGGTTCTTGTGAACCTTCTCCCATAATAACTTCCATGTGTTGTCATTTAGGGGATGGGGAGTCTTCAATCTCCACAGTCTCTGGTTGTTTTTGTTGGGAACCTCTTGTTACTTTCGAGGCCTAGGTAAGCGTCCATGAGGCTTTTGATATATTTAGTCACACATTTGAAGCAACATAGGTAGGATGCCTTATGGACTTCTTCTTTTGCTAAGTAGAGGATGTTAATGTATTAGCTTCCTCCTCTGCCTACTCTTCTTCTTCATCGGAGTCATTGCCTCCACTAGCACTTGAATCAGAAGCAGGATGCTAATCATCCCACAACTTTTCAAACTATTCATCATATGACACACTTTCATAAGGTGCATCAAGTTGTTTTGTCTCTTGGGAATATACCCAGAAGGCTCTGATCCCTTCTATACTCCATTCTTCTTCTTTTCTCAACCTATTGAATAGGGCTTTTCCCATTTTGCAGTTCTCATCATAATCCATCATAGAAAAGTAGAATATATGCCATGGCGGTATGTTTTCCTCTATGGGAAAATGAATTAGGTCAACCAATAATTCATCTTCATCCTCCAATGGGCTGCACCTCTTCTCCCAGTACGGCTAAGAGTTGTGAGTTACCTTGATATGCTCATATGGTAGATCATTGAAAGGGTTGTAATTCCATTTGTCATAGATCATTACCAACCCTAGATGAGCCATCTTATCCTACAATAGTGGATGTGTCTTCTTATTTTTCATGGCCACTATTTTGAAGCTTTACGGGCAGGTGAAGAATCCCCTCTTCTTGGATTTTCTACTACAAAAAGTAATATCAATAATGCATTCCTTCTAGAACAATTCAAGGGATAGCACTTGATTTGTAAGTCATGTCAAAAGGAAAAATGGTTCCTTGATGAAGCCTTACATTCATATGAATGTAATATCCACTCTAAAAAATCAGTCACATCTGGGAATAAAGTTCTAAATATACTCTATCTATGTCAAAGTGAGTTGATTACTACTATCCTCTCCTTGCAAATCTTGCAAAATTGGAGTCAAGAAATAATCTAAAAATGCATAATATTCAAAAGTGGAAGAGAGGAGAGGAGTCCAAATAGAAACCGACTTCCTTCTATTCTTTTCAACAAAAATAGATAACTTCACCCACTTATCAAAGAAATCAAGGTTTTGATGCAAAAACATATAGGCAAGATAGGAAGGAAATCTAAACTTCCGTTCAACTTGGTAATTGTTAATTTTCTCTATCATTTTCTTTGTGACGTATTCTGCAAAATCATACTAGAAGTGAGATTGTTGCCTACGAAACTGGAAACTAGGACCCAATTGAAATGCATGCACCTCTTGGTCCGTGTCTAGACTGAAAACAAATGCCATCATTGAAAAGGAATCTTGCAAGTATATTTCAAAGCACTATGATGCACCAAAATTCTTGGTGGCTTCCCCTACTCTGCTTCAATCCTTTGGGTTTCTTTGTTATAAAACTCTAGAGCCTTATCCCTTGTGTTCCATATATGTTCCCCTTTTATAGGAGTGAATGCCTCTATTTTCCTCCCTCTTTGCGTATGATCAAGAATACACAACATATTCTAGATGGCTCCCAGAGTGATGTTAACTGACAAAGTCCTACCCTTGATAGTGTTGGTGCTTGAGTTGAAATGATTAATGGCTGCATTAACTAATTCTAGGTAGTAGTGCACATATGGGACCATATATTATGGAAGCCCACTGAACCATACTTTATCTATTGTCAACATTATCTTTTTAGATATCTTCATTCTTTCTCAAGCTGATTCCCACAATCCTTTAGGGTTCTTTGCAAGAAATGGATCATGTATATTATACCATTCCTCTTGAATTAAGTTTTGGTCTCTATAATCTTTTGGCTTCTCTAGTTCCTGTGTATTTGCCCACTTTGGCTTGTTGGGAATACTAGGAGTTGCATAAAAAATATTTTCAATGACATTAACGGTTGGTGCTCCTCGCATAGTTTTAGATAAGCTTTGTGTCACCTCTCCCCTAGCTTCTTAGCTTGAACTTTTTGCCATTTTTTATTTGCAGGAGGCTTTTGCTCAGCTTGAATTTTTCTGCAATTTTACCTCGGCTTTGGCTGTGCAATAGAAATTGATTTTTCTCTAAGCAACGTACTTGAAAAGACCTTTTAAGTGCTAAAATATGTTGCATGCAATACTTAGCTATTTTTCTCAAGGTGGTAGACAAGTGTTACCTTTTTTGCTTTTAATTTGGCATGTACCATAAACCTTTTGGCTTATGCAAGATGAATCACTTGCCATTTTGATTTGAAAAGAATTCATAATTATAATTAGCAACCGTATTATATAGCACAATTTTCTTGGAACTTGAGCCGACGCTTTGCTAGCAGGTTAAGAATTTGTATGCATTGGAAATAATATCCCAAAAGGAATGATTAAGCCAAATATGTGATCAACAATTGAAAAGATATGAGCTATGCCTTGGAATAAGAAAAACACTTGGAGAATGACACCTTAGTCTTTGGTCATGCATAACACTACCAATTGCTACCACTAGCTTATCCTAATTAATTATCCCTTATTAGTTTTGCACACAACAAGTTGTACTCAGTAGACACAACTAGGTGGGAAATTCAAGCAAGCTTAGGCATAACTTTCAAGTTGGTACTCAATTAGCATCACATTTCTGGTAAGAAGATTGCCACACATTTCCTCATTTTTTCTATAATAGGCACCTAAGCAGTATTGAAATCACACTTAGTGATTAGAGAAAAATTGGTAGTAGGTAATTGGCTTAGCAATTTAGGATTATCAGTGCGTAGCATTTTCATAGGCTAGACTCATGCACTTTGCAGAGATATTTTCAGGATAGCTACAGAGCGATTGCTAGCATGAATACCCTAATTAGCCTAGTATGTCACAAGTCTTAGACTATCTTCTTAGGTAAGATTTCTACTAAGAGTTTGAAGAGGATGATGAAGAATAAGCACTCACTAGCTATTATAGCCATGAAATTGGTTATGGGATGGGATTGCCTCAAATACAAGGATAAGTATCGAGTCAACACTGATGTGTGCTTTCACTTTTTCACCTCCACACTAGATATTGGAATTCCCAAGCCCTTGATTCTTTGTCTTGTCAAAGAAATATTTCCCAAGAAGTACCTGAATGGCCTCGTAGAGGTAGTGGAAAATGTTGCATATTGTGGAGGAATATCGACCATGAGCAACCTTCAGAGGTTCATAGAAGAGGATGTGATTGTACCATGGCTATGATTCCTAAGTGGCTTTCACCTCTAGTCACAAGATGAGAACTGTTAGAGGGTCACTTGAGTCTGCCACTTTCTCTTTTGCATCTATAATGTGGTACCGTTTTAGGAACCTTGTGTTCCCTTTGCCTCTGGCCACTGCTCTTGTTAATGATTTTTTTGTTGATGATGATGCCCCTGTGGATGAAGATATTGTTGATGCTATTGTTGATGTATCCATTGCTATTGCTCGTGATGTGGACTAAATACTTCCATGTTTTTGTTTTTTCTTTTAAAAAAAACTCATAGCAATTAGTCCATTTTTTGTATGCATGCTTGAAAAAGGCTTTTCATAAAATATATGAAAGGAGAAAAATAGAACTATATACTTTTAGAAGCATGGAATTTGAGCCATTTTGACAATGTAAATATCAAAGCATATATAAAATGAAAATATATCTTTATATAATCATCTTTTTATCTGCTTTTGGATTCTACAACTGAGTCATCTTTTCCTTTTCGACATGTATGTATCAATTCAATTT
>VDFB02201417.1:0-23156 GCA_007258455.2 Sequoia sempervirens | reverse complement strand
ATGGACTTGTGGGATCCTCTTGTCATCATCTCATTTCCATGCTAACATCATCATCACCAAAACATCCATCATGCATCCATCTTGCATCCATAAATCATCGGTATTTTGCATATCATCTCACATGCATATCATCATCATAATATAGATCTGTTAGTCTAAGCATACCATAAATCATCCATAGCATATCGCATCATCAATCTCATCCATCTCATATCATATCATCATTTAAGTTGTTTAGGATAATATAGATTTGTTATTCTAAGCATCTTAAAATCATCTCATTTGCATCGTCATCCATAACCACCCATTTTGAACCTCTTTATCGCGAGATCGACCCTCAAATAGAATCTTTTCGCTCGATCTCTCGAGGGGCAATGTACCGGTGTACTTCTTTTCGCTGGGGCATCCGAAAAGCATGAATTTTTTTAATTTTGATGCATTGGCAAGTTTATTCTTTGAACCAGCGCCAACAAGCACATTGCTTCAAAGAGGGGGCAAAATGTGAGCATCAAATTGACATAATGCATTCAACTAGGTCATATTCATCCGATGCGGCAAATAAATCAAGTTTATTTATCAATCTCCCTCAAATCCATCAACTTAAATCAAATAAATCAAACTTGATCCTATCATCTCTTTGATTAAATAAATCAATCGTTTATTTAATTAAATCTCGAATCATCATTCATCTCCTTTGATTTGGTTGGAAATCCCTAAATCAAGTCAAAAGTGGTCAAAAACATCCTAATCATCATCCTAGCTAATTAATCTGACTAAAATCTAATCTTAATCACCCACTTTGCATTCTCTAGATTTGGCCACTTGCACATGAAATTGCATTTAATTGATTTATAAAATTATTTATTTTCAACTTGGCATAAAGGGAGAATATTCTCCAAGTTTGAATCTCCCCCAAGTGGACATGTACACTCAACAGAGCATTTATGGTGCCTTACATGTCTCTTACATGTCCCCTTCCAAAGTCAAACTCAGCATTCATGGAAAAATTTGAATTCAAATTTTCCCTCTCATGGGCACTCTTCCCAAATCTTGCACATACATCAACCAATCACATGATGACAAGTGTCCTCCTATCATTGGCAGAATCTTTAGTCCCACATTGGTCCCTCTTCAACACTCAGCATTTGAAAAATCTTTAAATACAGGCTTCATCCTCAAGCAAATCCTTCACAATCTTGCAAGGTTACTCTCTTCATTTGAGATTTGATCTTGTCCATTTCACTCTATCATCTCCATCATCTATAGCATTTTCATTTTAAGCTATCAATCAAGGATTGGGAAAGGGTCACTAGCACATGTGACACCAATCCAATATGGGATAGGTTTAATGTCATGTTTCTATATGCTTTTATTTGGTTTCCCTTATTTCATTAATGGCATGATTAACATGGCTTATTATTCCATAGGGATGTTTAAATATTGCTGTATTTTAAACTAACCATTTGCAGATTTTAGCATCCATAGTACTGATAAGTTAAACACTTGTGGAATATATGTATATGTACACATATGCATGTCAATGATAGACCATACACTTGAAGGAAAAAGCACATGAGGGTACATAGGTAGAAGTACCTATGCACTCTTATAAACAAGTTGCTTATGTGCATCGAATTATCAAACAGACCTTACAACATGTATATGTATATGTATAGATATATCACACCTAGATACCTATTAGTATGATAGTAATTGTGTATGTGCTTAGCGTGCAATCAAATGTGTGTATATATATATGATATATACATATATCCATATCTATACATGTATGTTTGGAAAACGAACATTCCCATATGAATGTATCGATATATGTACACATACGTATACATGTAAATAGAGGAATATATATATATATGTATATATGTGTACAAAATCGATGTAATTATTATTACTATGTGAATGTTAACTTGGTTGTATCCAATTTTATATCAAATGTATACAAACTATATATATATATACATGAGTTGATATACATGTATATGTAAATATATGGATATATATTTATATATGACGATATGCTTAGAGGTTGATTTATTTAAGCAATGGTTCAAGGCTGATTTATTACATGGGCATAGGTTGATTTGTATGCAACATATACAAGCATTGTAAAGGCCAAATATTATACATACTGGCAATGAATTAAGATCGAACTATATGCAATATATAGTGCAAAAAATAAGTCGATGTGGAGTATTTGACTTGGTCGATACTTTGTGGAAAAATGTCTTTGACTTAGTAAACAACAATTTGATATTGGCAGATTAAATACTTGCAACACTATAAGGGAAACATAGGATAATAGAATAGGTAACAACAAAGTAAGGAAATGGTCAAAGCTAAGTTGTCAGACAAAGTGACTCATCATTCCTATTGAGCATAAACTTAGTAGACTAAATACAAGTGTTACATTTTAAGTGTTGACTAATTCAATAAGTAAAAGATGTGCCAAACTGGGAAATGGTTGCTTGCTTGGTGCCATATTATGAAGTTATTATTGTTGTATAAGTCCAATTTGGGAACAATGCGACTATCACCATTTGATCATGTGCAAATTGAAAGTCTTAATTTGCTGTCAACCAAAGAGGTCAACCTATAACTTCTTATTTTGAGTACACTCTTTACTTGTTCGCCACCTTTTAGCTGAGTTGAGTGAGTCAACTTTCTTTGAGTTTGTTGTCAATATACATGCCTTATCTATAGGATGTGAAGTCTCTTTGTTGCTATATAATTTGAGAGGATTATGCTCTCTTTTGGGACACATTCCATTTGCATTTTATTTTGTTCTACTCTGCATTTTCTATTCTACCGTATTTTGAGTGAGCTTTGAGTATTTTGTGAGAGCATTTCACCATTTTGAGAGAAGAATATTATTCAATTGTAAGAGAGGTTTGTTTGAGCCATTTCTTGTGAGGTCAAGTAAAGTGAGTTTCTATTATTGGAAGCGGTGCAACAAATAGTCAATTGGACAAGCATATTTTAGGCATGAGGATAATCTTCCTTTATTTATCTTTGTTTATAAAATATTGAATCTTAAGTGTTTAATTGTTTTATTGAGTTTACTTGCATTAGGGAAAGATAGCATTTTCTTTGAAAGGAAATTAGAATTTGTTTGTGATATTTTGTGAAGTACTTGTAATTACTCCTTAAATAAAGGGGATTGTTTGTCATAAGTATTTATATACTAGATATGATTAAACAAGGGTAGCTTAAGGGTTACTCATAGCTAAGTTATTTGATTACTAGATAGCTAGTGGGTTACTTTTGGGATTGTGTTTCCATTGAAGGGAGGGATATTTTACATTTTCTTTATGAGTAGAAATACCCTAGAGTATGTAAGATAAATGATAGGTGAATTATGGGGTTAAAGATTGCCTATAGGAGGGGTTACCTATGCATAGATTATAGTGGCCTTAAGTCAAAATGAGCCTAATTAAGTGTAAGTGAATAAAATGACCTTCACTCAAAGTATTGAGTGAGAAGACTTTGGAAAAAGTAGTGTGATTGACTTTGGCTCCACTATCAGTTCATCGTGTCCATGTAGTGCATGCTAGTTGTAGATTGTAGGGTTACAAGTTCTAGTCATGAAGGGCACAACACTAAGCTTAGTGTGGTTGTCGTAGGAGGTTACTCCACTGATCTCTTCACCAAAGGGTAGGTCCATCTATCATATGATATATGTGTGGGGGACCACATATGAGTCTGTGGTTGGTAGAAAAGTGCTTTAGTGATGCTTCTTCTCCTTAGCAGGCAAGAAAAACCAAGGTTTTGAAAGGTAGATCCTGGACCATCTATATCTATTGCTTTGAAGCTCAGTTGAGGTATGTATGTACTTGTACACATTCTTGGAATATTGTAAATTGTGAAATTATTATATTTAAATTGAATCCTTGTTGTATATTATTTTGGTATCTATGTTCATTTATTTATTTATTTTTAGACTGCAAGAATCAAGTAGCACGGCCCCCTATAAACTATAGTGTCCCTGGTAAGCTTTTTAACATGACCAGTGGTACTAGCATGACACACCCTTTGATACCATAGGGATGGGGGAGACTAGACCTCATGACCAACCTCATGCAATAGGAAAGGTTTATCCAACTGAGCTAGGGCCTCTGCCTCAGTATCTATGTTCATTTGTTGTCAATAAAGAAAATAAAAAAATTATTGCAATGGATTGTTACAAAGTTTATTTACTCGCAAAGTGAAAACTTAGGAAAATTTACTTCAGTGAATGGTTGGCATGTTACACTAAATGAAAATTCATTTTTAAAATGCTAGATCCAAATCTCTCTCTTTCTCTCTCTCTCTCCCCCACTTTGAAAAAGGCTTAGAGTTTAAGGTTTACGATTAATGATGGATAATTGAGGTTTTACCTTTGACTCTCTCTTTTCCTCCTTCTCTCTCTATCGATACTTCTCTTTCTCTTTCCCTCTCTTCTCTCTCTCACCTATCTCCTATTTCTAGGTCTCCCACCCTCTCTCCCTCTCTATCTTGCATTCCCTCCTTACCTCCATCTCTATCCTTGACTCCCTTGCCTCTCTCTTCTTCTCTCTGCCTTTTTTATTCTTTCTCTCCTGTCTCTCTCCATTCTCTCGATCACTACCTCTCCCTCCCACCCTCTCTCTCTCCAAGTCTAGGTATCTCCCTCATTCCCTCTTTACCACTCTACCTCTCCCTTGTCTCATTACCCACCTCCCTCCCCCCTCTATTTCTCTCACCTCTATCTCTCCCCTATGTCTCTGACCCATCTCTCCCCAAGTTTTAGGCCTCTCACCTCTATATATCTCCCCTCTCTAGTTATTTCCCTCCCTCCTTACCCATCTTTCCCTTTGTGTGAACTTCTCTATCTAATTTTCTTCTCTCTCTCTCTCTCTCTCCTCCTCTCTCCCTCCCCTCTCTAGGCCATCACCTATTTATCTCCTCCTTCCCTAGGTTTGTAACTTCCTCCATGTCTACCTCTCCCTCTACCCCTTGTTACTCCTATTTCTTTATTCTTTTGTCTCTCCTCTTCTTGCTCCCTCCCCTCTCTAAGACATCCTATCTCTTTCTTCCTCTCCCCCTCCCTCCTTAAACCCCCATATCACCTCTCTCCCTTGTAGGTCTATCACCTCTCTTCCCATCTATCTCCCTTTTCCCTAGGTCTCTCACTCCCTTCATCTCTACCTCTCTCTCCATCTCTTCTTACTCCTCTCTTTAATGACGCATTCACATTGCAACTATATGGATCATAACATATACACTCTAAAGGATGTGGGAAATGCTCGTAGTGATATATGATTTTTTTATCAGAGAATGTTTTGTGGTGATCACATGGGATCAAACTTGTCTATTTAGTGTACAAAATAGTTGGCCTTGAGTGAATTTAAAATGAAATTGGACTTAATTTTTAAGAATCTTTGGAATGTAAATGAAATTCACACATTTCAAGATATTCCTTATTGTCAAAAGAGGGCATATTGATAGCATCTGAATTATTAGAGGAGCAATAATTTCTCTTTTTAAAAGCATAGTGATTTTTTTTTATTGGTAAATTCTACCATTTCTTGGGGTTAGAGCCCATGCTTTTTATTTTATATTCGACTGGCCTTTTCTCTATATGCCATATGACCTTGAGCCAATTTGTCTCTAATTAATGTGTATTGGGTCCAGGTAATGTCTTGGACTTTGTTTCCTTTGATGTGACAAGGGTCCGAACACATGTTAATGTTAAATAATTTTGAGTGTTGTATCTTTGCACTAATCCTTCAGAGAGTCAAAGCCAAGGTTTCATGCAGGACTTGCAATCATGTTACCTTGAGCATTACCAGCAACCACTTAAACCTTGCATACTAATGATAAAATGGTAGAGCTCATAATGAAGTGACTCGGGGCATGTGTGCCATAGGTCACTTTGGTTTCCATCCTTGCATTTGATTACACCAGGGTTGAGATGGGTATTATTATTTTCTACCATGTTTCAATGAATATTGAGTTTAGACCAGAGAGTAGAGAGGAAGCTAGAATGGAGACCCCAATTTTCATTACTAGTTCTAGGGCTCAGCTTGCATTTTTTGGGCCAGTTACCAACCAATGGCTACAAGGGTTGTTACAGTCACTTGACGCCCTAACCATAAAAGTAGTGAAAATGGTTTTGGGTCAAGGGTTTGTTGCCACAAGTGAGAGATATCGGTTAATTTAGACGTTGCCTCTCATTTTGTGGCTTCATTATTGGATTTGTACGCTAGTAACAGGATGATAGTTTAGTTGGTTTGTCACGTGTTTAAACCTACTTTTATTCAAGGGTTGGATGTGCTATTAGTAGTAGATCAGCTTGGTGAGGGTATTCCTTGTTCACGTGATTTGCTTTTTCCCGACATTGAGCTACTTCCATTTATTCCTAATATTCACAAGCATTGGTATTGGCTTCATCACTTCTATGTAAAGATCGCCTATGAGTTTCTTAAAAGAAGGTGGAAACTCATGCTAGTGAGGGATTCTAAGTCGCTAGCTCATTTTTTTGTGTTTGACTATTAGGGTTTGCGAGTAAAGCCCCAATTTTGTTTCTATGATATATGTTAAAGATATGTCATTTTGTTAATACAAACTTTAAAGCATAATGATTGTTGATATCTTGAATGGGAGGTAGATTATTTTGACCTTTATACTTTACTCTATCTATAATATTATATTCATTTCTAGTTTTTCCATTCTTGAGACATCATCTCTTACTTGTGCAATCTTCATTTATTTATTTTTGATGTAGATAAACCTTCTTGTAATTGAATATAATTATCAATTTTCCTAATTAAGTCCAAAATTTTATTAACACATTTCTTCCTCAAAGTCCCCTAGTTGCTTTCTTCAACAGACAAAAATCTTGGTGAAATTTTTACATACCTATAAAGCTTTGCATGCTTGGTAACACTCTTCATAGCATCCACCTTGTTCATGGTTTGGTTTGGATGTTCATGGTTTATGCTTTAAGGTTGACAATAATAGGTATAAGGTTTAGGGTATAGGGTTGAGGGAACACATGGTATAGGGTTGAGGGTTTAAGTTATAGGGTCTAGGGTTTAGGACGTAGGGTTTAGGGCTTAAGTATAGGGCTGAGGGTTGAGGGATAGTATTCAAGGTTGAGGGCACAAGGTTAATTGTATAGGGTGTAGGGCTTAGGGTTGAGGATATTGGGTAAAGTGTTGTGGGAGTAAAATGGAGTTTTGAAGAGGAAGCTTGGTGGAGTGTTATAGCAATCAAATTGGTTATGAAGGTGCATGGTTTAAGGTTGTAGTCATTGATGTTAGGCCTCTCAAATCATGTGATGGTTAAAAAATTATTAGTGTCAAATATGAGGAATTTGAGAAAAAAAGACAAGATCAACCCTTAAGAGAAAGCCTATATCATAATCATTTGAGGCCAATACCACCTCCAATGCCATTACCCAACAATTTAGTTGTGGGTGATGCTATGGAAGCATTTCAAAATGAGTTTTGGTGGTATGTCATTGTCTTGGACTTCCTATCAACTTTTGATGCTCCTCAATAGAGTCACTTCCTCTATTTTCTAAACACCATAACCTATGGAAACTATGAAGATAAGGACCTTCACCCCTGTCAAGGATGGGTCATGGGTAGGTTGATCTCACCACAAGTGGTACTACCGAGGTTCTTATAAATGGATATAAATTTTCTTTAACTTAAAATTATTATAATGCATCAACTTTTTTGAAGTATTTATATTTTTACCTATTTGGTTATGATCTTGAACCCTTCTTTCACTAGTAGATAATTCATTGCTTATATGCTTCTACTTCTTACCCTTACCCCAAGAAGAAGCAAGGAATTTTTTTTTCTCCCTAATTTTTTTATCATTTGTACTCTCTCCTACTGTCACTTGTTCACCTACATTTTCAAAATTATAACATGAAGGTTTTTCAATACCTCTATAATCACATACTACATAATCATTAGAAATCCCACTCCCTTTAATTTTGATATATGTAGTCAAGAAAGAAAAATTACCAACAATTTCATTGTTAATAGCATTTAGTCCACCCTTTCCAGTCTGTAGGGTACCATGCAATCTTCTGCTTCAAGCCAACCACCATGGAAAATGTTGTGATTTTTAGGACTTCCAACATTTTTGTTAATCCATATAAACCAATTATCATTTCCATTGTTATTATAAGCATTTCTATGAAAACCAACTCTAGTTGTAGGAATGTCAAGATCCAGGCTCAAATTTTCACCCTCCAATTCAACTTTTGAGCTAAGATCAAGGCTAAAATTTTCTGCCTCTTTCCTTTCTCATTGAATCTAAGTGTGCTTCTTTCCATTTGATAAGACATACCTCACCATGAGGAGCTTCATAAGTAATTTCAATACTTGTGCAAAGAGGAGCTTCACTAGTACTATTTATAAAAAAATTCCTTGTGAGGACCTAGGTATATTATTTTGTGAGCCCATAACCTCAAAACTAGAAACATGATCTTGAAGCAATACCTTAGAATTAGTGAAAAAATTATCTATATGCTTAACTTGTCATCAATTAGTTCCTAAGTCTTGTGAGATTGTGATTCAATATATGTAGCATATGAGGAGAACTAGTAGCTACCTCATTCATGCTAGAGAAGACTGCCTCAAGCTTCAACCTTCATTAGGATTGTCCCTATCCCCCTCTATCTATCTCATCCCTCTATCTCCTGATCTAGGTATAGTATGTAGGGTACAAGATTGATGGTACAAGGTTTAGGGTATTGAGGCTATAAGTTTTAGGGTATAGGGTTTAGGGTACAAGATTGGTGGTACAAGGTTTAGGGTACATAGGGTATAGGGTTTAGAGTTTAGGGTATAGGGTATAGGGTATTGGTATAGAGTTTAGGGCACAAGATTGATGGTAGGAGGTTTAGGGTAAATTATAGGGTATAGAGTTTAGGTTATAGGGTGTAGGGTTTTTGGGGTACAAGATTGATGATACAAGGTTTAGGGTAAATAATAGGGTATAGGGTGTAGGGTACAATATTGATGGTACAAGGTATGAGGTACATAGGGTATAAGGCTTAAGGTATTATAGGGTTTAGGGTATTAGCTTTATGGTTGAGGGTATGAGGTATAGGGTCGAGGGTTTAGCATATAGGGTTATAGGTTCGAGGGTATTAGTACAGGGTTTAGGGTGTATAGTTTATGGTTAAGGGTACTGATTATAGGGTTGAGGGTATTGGAAGTATGGTTGAGGGTATAGGTTGAGGGTGTAGGTTTTATGGTTGATGGTAAAAGGTATCTAGGGTTGTGGTGTAGGGTTTAGGATATTCAATTTATAGTTAAGGGTATTGGTATAGAGTTTAGGGTTTATGATTGGGGATAAATGGTTTACAGGTGAGGGTCTTTATGTGTGTCTCTCTCTCACTCATTCCCTTTCCTTCTCTCTTTCTCTTTTTATCTTCTTTCTCTCTCTCTTCTTTCCCAATTTGTTAAGGATTGAAAATCTCAATAAGGTTATTTGGTGCTTGCCAAATTTGGTGAGCGCCAAATAGCCCACACTAAAAATGGTAAAAAGAAGCATGTGACCTATGTTTTAGGCCCACATTCTTTGATTTTTTCTGGTTACTACATATTATCCAATAATTAAACAATTTTTCATGGTGTTTACATCTTTCACAAGCATATTTTGCATATTACATCAACTTTCCACCATCTTTTTGTTCATTTGTCAATGTAGAAGAAAAAAATTGAAGTTTTTAGATCAAATTTGAATATATGAGGTAATATTTTCATGTTTCTAGAATTCAAATGTTTATTATGAGTTTTTTTATTTAAATTTGAGAATATAAACCCATTCTTTTCATAACTTTTACTAGTCCTATTAGATTTACATAGAATTCAACAGTGAATTCGAAGGGAGTTGCATAAAAAGTCAAAAATTTAGGAGTTTGATGTAAAAAATTAAAACAAATGAAATAATTCACAAATTTTAATATCAAAATCTCAAATTTTAAGGTGCATTCTATTTTTCTTTATGCATTTTGTACTTGTTACCTTCTCACATAGTTCAATTGCAATCATTTTCATTTGATTTTCTTCTTTTTGTATTTGTTTACTTGACTTTATGATTATGTTATCATGTTACTAGTTAATATGTCATTGATATGTGCACACCTTAAGTGGTCCATGTTGACACAAGTGAACATTACTTAGATTTGGTCAACCTTGCTTAATGGTGCATACATGTAGAATCATCATCATGCCTAGGAAATGACCAAAGAATCTAACACTGGATGAATGTGAAGATGAGAATGTAAAGAAAAGAGAAAGAATGAGGAAAATTTGTGAAGGAAGGAAATTAAACACCATAGAAGAAGACATGCCTATTCAAGAGAAACATGAAACATCCATGCAATGTAAGAGATTGTGAAATTGGTATCACAAGGGAAACATATGCAACCCACCATGTAATAAGACAATTTAATCTCAAAGTTGGGGGAATGTCATCTACCACAACTCAAGTTGAAGGCACACTATTGGCAAGAGAAATGGGGAATGTACAGTCCAAAGATATTTACCCTAGTACTCCTTGAGTAGTTTATTTATACCCCAAAGGATACAATAAGAGAAACAAGCATGCGTGGTAAGAATCTAGAAGGAATACATCACATACATCATAACATCGAAAGAAAGTACTCATATATCCATTGCACACATCTACTCCTTATAACACCTTTATATTTGTAGACATGGAAAATATACCAACAAACTTGATCCTGATTTACTAACATTGTTTCGTCTTGAATCATCTTCTTAGCTAGTAATCACTTTTCATCCCTTAATTAAATAAATCATTATTTATCTGATTAAGTCATTCTCTCTTGTTAATTGAATAAATCAATGTTATTTAATTAACCCTCTAGTCTTTATTTAATTAAATCTCTAAATTCATTCTATTAAATTAAATTAAATCATCATTTAATTTAGTCTAACATCATCCCTATTTAATTAAATAAATCAGAATCCTTTATTTAATTAAATCTAAATCATATTCTTCTCATTTTTTATTTAAATCAATCCAAAAATCTAAATCAAATAGTCACATCAAGTAATCTCCTATTAAATTAATCAAATCCTGGTTAATTTACTCATAATCACCTAAATCCTCTAGATTTTTCCATTTGCACATGAAAATACATTTAATTGATTTATTAAATCTCTATTTTCTTTCAACATGGCATATTTAGGGGAATATTCCTCCAAGTTTGAAAATCTCTCCAAGTGGTTTGTCCTTCCAACAAAGCATTTATCTCCTCTTACATGTCCTTGTGCATTGAGCCAAGTGGTGTTTAAGTCATTTTATTTCCCTCTCCAACAAGTCATTTCATGAATTTGAAAATCCACCTAATATCATTTATTGGCACATTGGCCAAAATGTGCTCAACCTTCAACCTCTCACATGTTGACAAGCGACATTTGGCCATTGGTTGGAAATCAGTCCCACAGTCATCCATTTTGCCTAATTCTTCAACATCTCCATCTATAAATAAGAGGCTTTCATTCTCATTTGGGATCCACAACTTAGAGCAAAGTTACTTTCTTCACATTGAGAGCTATTTTTATCCATATTCATAGCATTTTTCATCATCTTAGCTAGGTTATTGTAGATTTCACCAAGGAGATCATTGTTCTTCATCAACAAGTGGATCAATATTCATCAAATCATCACAAAGCTTGCAAAGGAGTTGGGAAAGGGCCAATTTTCACATCAAATTGGCATCAATTCCCCCATGGGATTGAGGGTTTGCATGTTTAAATAGGATTTTTATTGCTTCTCTTGTTTTGTTCTTCATTTTCCTTCCTATTTTGAGCATTATAGATAAATTCCATGGGGAATCTTAGTTCTAACTTGCATTTGGACCTAATATTGTGGTTTTTTGCTATGTTTGTGCAGGTATAGGATTGGGGTTCACATATTGGCGCTAGAGGGAGGGCAATCTCAAGTTAATAGCATGTTTTTTAACAAAATTCCATGCTTTTTTCTATTTTTTGTGCATCTATAGGAAACTACATCACTATCAGTACAACAGCGCTATAAAGTGACACTGACCAGTCTAGTGGCACCATACAACGATGCTACAAACTTCAAACTCTGCTGATGTGTCTTCCTGTCCAAAAATTCAAAATTTCAAACTTTGACGCTAGGATAATTTTCTGACGCTAGTTTTTTTAAACTCCAAATTGTGTCGTTGACAAAAACAGTGACACAATCATGCTCTCTATTTTGCTCCAGAGCACCACTATCAATCATAGTGGTGCCATATAGTGCCACTAGTATCTTCAAACCATGACACATATGTAGGTTGCGTCACTAGGGTGGGGTAAAAAGTTGATTTCCAGTTATTTTGACATGTGCTTTTTTGCTTTGGATCATTTTGAGCTATTAATCTACTTTTTTGTCTCTATTTTTCTTGGATTAATCAGTTTTTGTAGGTGGGAGCAAGGAAGGAGCAAGGAGAATTTTGAAGTATAAACATCATTTATCCATTGTATCTAGTGCCTTTAGACACTTTTGGAAGTAATTATAATTCCAAGTCTAAAGGACTTTATCTCTTCAAGCTCTTTAGGACTCAATAGATTTCGATTTGGGCTTAAAAAGAACAAGGAAAAAGGTTTAAAATGAACTTTAGGCAAACTTACTAGATTTTTTTTAAGGTTAACAATTGAACAATCAAATCTCATACTTCCATTGGTGCTTAAAAATAACAAAATCATTGCTTTGAGGATTTAAAATGAACATGTGCATCTTTGTTTTGTAATCACTTGCCCAAAATAATATCACCTAAAAGACATATGAACTTCTCTCGCGTCTCGTGATGATCTTGAGAATCAAAAGGCTTTTGGTGATCTTAAGTTGTGTAAGTGATTTCCTCCACATTTCATTTGAGATTAAAAATTGAACAAAACTTGCGAGTGTGAGTGGAACATATTGCATGTGTTCTCTCTTTGTTTCTCAACAAAGATCAATTGAACTAGATATATGTTTGCTCACTTTTGTTTACCTTAGAGGTCCTGCCTTGTAGGAAAAATTAATAACGCAAAGGAACGACCCAACCGGGAACATGCTAAAGCCAAGTGACTTCCAACTGGTATATAAGTGTGGGTACTTGAGGAAATGCAAGTATCACGAGGATTATTTTGACGAGAAGGGAAAGAATGGCCTCTCGCCACATGGATGGTCCCCCACGAATGGAATTCCCACATTAAAACCCCTTGTTTAGAAGGACAAAATCCCTATCTATTTGTTGGTGCAAGAATGGTCATTCTAAAGCTGACCCACAATTTTACAAATTTTAGTAGAGATGAGAATTATGCCATGGGAGATTCATGGGTACTGATGCTTAGGTGACCCGAGAAGCGAGTGCACTGTAAGGGGGAGCCTGTGTGGTCAAGCATCTAAGCATCCACTAAAAGTAGACATAATTGGATTCGTCCAAGTTGGGATTCAACAAATATTGTCTCAAATATCCATAGGGTTGTGCATATTCTTGGAAACAAAACACTTTGCTTGAAGCGAAAACATTGGAAAAACAAACATTCAACATTATCATCAAATTTCAAACCCTTTAAGAAGCAAATATATTTGACAAAATTTGAGTGCTATTGCTTTCCCTTGGGATTCTATCCTTAGAGGTTTCTAAGCATTTGAATTTATATCACAATTTGCTTACTAAAGTCAACAATAGGAAACTTTTGCCTTGATTTCCTTGATTTCCACATAATACACTTTGTAGGATGATAAGAAGTTGGGACATTAGAAATTTAGTTTGAAAACCTAATCCAAAATTTTTGTGGTCAAATGAAGTCATTAAACAAAGCTAAAGAACAATTGAACCCCACACATGTGTTCTTTCAAATGATTTCCCGAAAGATCAAATTTCAAAAACCAAAGACCAAAGGTCTTAGTCAAAAAGCTCACAAGAAAAGGTTGTCTATGCTCTACGAATTTAGAGAAATATTGACCTTCATGTGCATCAAGAAACAATCCCAATTTGTATGAATTCTTTTATCAATAAAATCTAAATCTTTTTCGGCAATTTGAGCATCTTGTATGAGAAGTAAAGTGGGTTCTTCAAAACCAAGGTCTTGTAAACAAGATTATTTTAGGTACACATAGGATCAAATAGAAATATTCATCCATCTTTCAAAACATCAAAACCAAAATAATCTCACCAACAACTCTTGAAAATCTTGAAACCATCCTTCTTGCTAGAACTTTTGGTAAATCCACGAATGAAAATCCTTGAGTCAAAATCCTTGAATCAAAATCCTTGAGTCAAAATCCTCAAATCAAAATCCTTGAGTCAAAATCCTTGAATCAAAACATTTTGTTTGGATAGGTATGCGTAGATGTATCCTTCTCCATATACTTAGTTGAATTATCATCAAATCATCTTGTTTGGTTAGGTGTGGGTAGATGCATCCTTCTCCCTACACTTACTCAAATTATCATCTTATGAGCAAGTCTATCCTATAGATAACATCCAACATTTTGGGATCTATTTGTTCATTATCCAAAATCAAAATAATCCAAAACCAAATCAAGGTCAAAATCAAAATCCAAGAATCCAACATCAAGATCAAAACAAATCCAAGAATCCAAGAATCTAAAAAGGTCCCAAAATTCTAGCATCCCCCTCAACGATCTTCTAAGAGAAATTATTCATATCATCCATCTTTCATCTCATCATCACACTTTGATCCTTAAATCATCCTAGAGATCTTCTCTTGTGTGCCTAAAGTTAGATCAATCTAAAGAATTAGAGGTTCATCTCGCACATTCTTGAAAATTGATCCCTATTTTATGGTGCAAACTAGATCACAACACAAGAAGAAAATGAAGGCCAACAAAGAAACATCAACTTCAAGTGACCTAAGTCAAACCAATTCTGAAATCAACCTCATTGGATCCAACAATCCCCTAACTAATCTTCCTCCATCATCACAAAATATTCAAGAGGAAGGTCAAGTAGAGGATATCACCAATAATGCCTTTGGGATGACACAATATGAGATCATCCAAATGGTCCAAAATCCCGAAAATCATAGAATTATCAATATCATGATGAAGCTTTGTCCCTCACAATATATGCTTTTATTAGCAAAACAAGGGGGTAAAATCCCTTCCGATTACGATGTGAGCACCATTATGGAACAACCTCTTAGGGTCATGTTCCCAATATCATCCACACTCCTAATATCATCCACACCCATAGTTCAAAGCATCACTCAATCCATCCTATTACATCATCCATTGCTCCAACTCAACCCATTGTTAAAAAAGGGAGTGCATTTCTCAATGCACTACAAACACACCCCCTTGTGAATAATCAAGATTCGGATGCAAACACTATCTTGGGACAACCCATCCCCCAAAATCCATTACACCCTATGTCCCACTCACCTTTAAAGATCCCAATGACCCATCATCATCATTTCACGCAACACCTCAAACCTCTCTCCCTATGACCTCACAAGGACAAGGTGAATTATTTGGACCAGGGAGCATCTTTCACCCTTCATCTTCATCATTTCTGCAAGGGAGTATGCTGCTCACTTTTCCACCACTTCCACCCTCGTCATTAGCATCCACATCACCTATTGGTTTGGGGTTACCTCCATTACCGCCATTCATTCAAAACAACCCCCCAATTATTAATCAAAGCATCATACCAAATCCTCCCATCTACCATCGATATCGCAAGAACAAATGGAAACCATCCCAATAACACAAGAAACTGTCACATCATCAACCACCCCCCAAATATCTCAAAACATGGTCTCTCAAGGACCAAGCATATCAATCACACCATCCACTACACAAATCCCTATTATCAATACAACGGTGCCTCTCATCACAACAACAAGCACCATTCTGAATCTGTCACCACCAGTGCCACCAAATTCAAACACGTCAAACCAATATAGCATTGTGTTACAAGCCGCCCAACAAGATGCCTATCAAAAGGCACTCCAATAAATTCAAAATTGGCAAGCTCTGCACAACTAGCCACTCAACAAGCACAAGCACAATTAGCTACACAACAAGTACAAAAAGCACAACAAGATGCACAAGCCACACAAGCTGTACAAGTAGCGTAAGCAGCTCAAGCCGCTCAAGCTACACAAGTTGCACAAGTAGCTCAAGCCACATAGGATGCACAAGCTGTGTAGGCTACCTAGGCTGCACAAGTGTAAGAACAAGCACAAGCACAAGCATAGGCACAAGCGCAAGCACAATACCTCACACAAAAAAAAGCAACCCAACAAGAAGCATACTAGCAAGTGCTAAAGCAATATCAAGAGTTGCAAGAAGTAGCCCAACTAGCAGCCCAAAAACAAGCGCAAGTTGAACAACATGCATTATTGGTGCAACAACACTAGGACCAATAAAAAGCGTTGTTGGTACAACAATAATTACAATCATATTTAGCATAGTAAAACATGCAAACACCATCCATCAACACACCAACCAATCTAACCATACCTCCAATTATTGAACCACCATAGAACTCCTTCATCCCATCCCATGATCTGCAAGATGATGTATCAACACAAATCAAATTATTTCAGAAGTGCTTGATCTTCAATTAAGGAAAACCACAAAGCAACCAAAGAACTTGTTCCCCTATCCATTTGATAGGAGCATTGTCATCAAACCATTCCCAAAAGGATTTGAGATCCCAAAGTTCGATAAATATTGTGGAATAGGAAACCTTGAAGATAATATCAGGGAGTTCCAAGTGCATTGCATGGAGGTCACATATGACAAAACTTATCTGATGCAACTGTTCCCTTAGAGCTTGGTAGACACTGCCATTGACTAGTTCTCTTGTCTCTCAGGAATCAAAAAATTCTAGGAAATTCCAAATTAAATATTATAGGAAAAAATGGGTGTGAATCTTACTTTTATAAGCATTCCTATCTAACAACTTGATTATTAGATCCCAAAGGCCAAAAAAATGCCAAATTAAATCAAATATTTTCATTTCTCACTCTTAATTCCCAAAAATAAAGCCCTCAAGACTAAGACACCCTAGGTGGTTTCTTGGTCCCACTAAGGGGGATTAAGATGCCACCAAGGGCATCTTGGTCCCAAAAGGCTTATTTTTCCATTTTAAAAGGTGGGTTGCCAAGATTAAAGGTTGTTTGTGGATTTGGTTGTGTTTACAGTTGAAATATACCTCAAGATGCACAAAAAAGGGGTCTTAGGGGCCCATAATAAGTGACCTAAAGGGAATTTAATGGAAGGGATGCTAAAATAGGTCCAAATTAGGTGTGAAAATGAAAAGGTATGCATTTTTCTACCCTACAACCTTATGTCACCAAAAAATAACCCATTTAAGAAATCATTGAATAATAAAAAAGAGCAACCTTACCAACCACCAAGTTGGTGACCAAAACTGACACTTACTATAAATAGTAAGTATGGAAAAATTGTATAAAAAACCACCAAAAAGTGTTAGGGATCTCCAATAAACAATCTAAACACACTAATGACATAAAAATATTCTTCTAAATAGGCTGACACAATTCTTGAAAGCTAGTTCCAACTGCACTCCAAGGGACCTAAAAAATTAGGACATTACATCAAAGAAATTGATTACAAACTTCACACCATTTTTTCTCTTCAATTACAATTCATTACAACCATTTAGCCTTCAAGGAAACAAGAAATATATAATATCTTCAACCTGTGTCAAACTTTAAAAAAAACTTTTTTTATTGTTTTGTTTTAATCTTTTTTTTTTAGTTCCTTTATCTTTTTCAAAGATAAACTTCTTTATTTCTAGTTTATTGTTGTCATATCCAACAATATATCCACCCTGAAAAAAATTTACTTATACTTTCCCATGCCCATTCATCACATTTTCTACAAGCTAAGAGAAGTCAAACACCACTTCAACTTCTCTAACTATACTAGTTTTGTAAATATGTCTACACAATTTTCTAGTGTATGAACTTTCTCAAGAGGTACTCCACCTCCATCAATAGCCTATCTTACAAAATAATATTTAATTTCAATATGCTTAGTCCTAGTATGATAAGTTGGAATTTTAGTTAGATGTATAACACTTTTAGTATCACAAAATACAATCACCTTGTCCTGCACTTTTCCAAACTCACCCAAAAGACCCTTCAACCAAATTGCTTCTTTGCATGCATGTTAGACAGTAATATAATCCACCTCAATAGTGGATAAACCAATTATTTCTTGAAGCTTTGAAATCCAACAAATAAGTCCTCCTTCAAGAGTAAGGACACAACCTGATGTAGAACTCCTTTTGTTCAAATCACCTGCAAAATCTGAATTAACATAACCACAAAATAAGTTTTACTATAACCATCAAAGGTGATACAATAATCACTTGTGCCTCTAAGATATTGAAGCACCCATTTCACTTCTACCCAATGATCTTTACCTATATTTTCCATGTATCTACTAACAAAACCAGCTGTATGTGAAATATCTTGTCTTACACATATGATCACATACATTAAAATTTTTACTGCATTAGCATATGGTACACAAGACATAATCCTCTTCTTCTTTACTACTAGGAAATAAACTTGAAGAAAGATTAAAGTGAGAAGCTAAAGGGATATTTAATGGTTTCAAATTCTTCATATCAAACCTTATGAGGATCTTCTCCACATACTTCTATTGCGATAACCAAAGCTTACCATGTTCCCTATTTTTGTGTATTTCCATGCCCAATTTTTTTTTTCTACTCCTAGATCATCCATATCAAAACTGATAGCCATCTAATCCTTTAACCCATTGATCTCAACTATGATTTTGCTTGCTATGATAATATCATCATTATATAATGCCAAGATAATGAATAAACCAATTTTCAAACTTTTTAAGTAAACACAATGGTCATACTCACTCCTTGTAAAATTTTAGCTCACCATGAAGGAGCCAAACTTCTTGTACCATTTCCTAGGAGATTTCTTAAGACCATACAATGATTTTTTGAGTTCGAAAACAATTTTTTTGTTGTGATATTGAAAAAATCCTTCTATTTGTTCCATATATATCTCCTCATCCAAATATCCATGTGTAGAGGAGGGGGACCAGCTACTCCGAGACCCCAAATCATGAAGGGTCCTAAGAAACAGGTTACCTTGATCTACCTCAAGCTTTCTAAATGATTTGGAAAGGTTAAGATGCTAAGGATAAAAAAAAAGAGAGCAATATGGTTGCTACTATCCTTCTACTAACCTAAATGTTTCAGGGAGTCAAATGAGCTGATTCCTAGAGTTTAATCTGCGACTCAAACAACTTACTACTTGAGGATGATAGTGCATGACATGGACTCTAGTGTGGCACGCTAGTGTCTTAATGGGGTGTTGTCCATATAGACAAGGAGTGTGAGGAATAGATAAAGACACTAGAAAGCAAGTTAACAAGTTACTAACCGATAGGGTTTTATGCTATGAAAGAATGTAGGAAAAGTATAAAAATGAAGTATAAAAAGAATAATACTTTAACTAACTATGTTCAAATTGAAAAAAGAAGCGATGAAATGTTACCAAAATCCTTGCAATGTGATTCTTCGAACAAATCCAACTGAAATGCACCTACACACAAGACTAAGGAAAAATGTTGGGGCTATTTTTAGAGGACTTCCTCAATCAGTCCCTCACTTTGGTGTTTCCACCTCCACGGACAACCAAATAGCAATGACATATAGAAAGATAATAAAAAAATGTGTAGAAATGAAAGTACTAAGCAATACATAAAACACAATATACTACTACGTAAATGCGATGATGCAAAAGTAAATGACAATGGTGGATACCACCTTCACAACTATGTGATCTCAAAGCAAGTAGATGAAGGAGTGAGCTTGCAAGCTCTCCAACAACATTGTCACAATGAACAGAGTGTGGGAGTAAAAAAACTAGTAGTTTGTAGCTATGATGAAGCTTGAAGTGTGAGGATGGAGCTGAAAGTGAGTGTGTAGATTGAAGCCAAGAGTGAATTGATCCAAGAAGTGTTAAGAAGTAGGAATGAATGGAGGAAAAAGAGTTGTTCTACGTTGGTCAACAGAGCAAGAGGTGTTATGTTTCATGTCCAATGGAGAAACATAACGCCTCTATAGATTCCAAAGGAAGGATCCTGTTAGGATAAGAGCGCAGTGTGCGGATGTCCATATGACACGTGCACATCCTTGATAAAATTCATCCACCAGCACAAAAATAGGCTACCGAGTGGATAGGGAAATGTGGTAAATGTCAAGATTGCATCATAAAAATTACATTTCCTAAGGTGAAGGGTATGAAAATGGGGAATTTGCAAGGGGTGAAAATTCAAACCATTACATTTTCCCCCAATTTAGCAAGCATATGCATCAGTGAATGCGAGGTAAAGTAGAGAAAAAGATAAATAACATATACTTGAACCATCGAGGAAGAAGACTGCAATCTGACATGCTCAAAAGTGTAGGAGAGATGGCTCCATAGGTGCTTAGTCCTATGGAAATTTGAAAAAATGCTCTATAAGTGCTCGGTCCTACAGAATTGGCTCCATGGGTGCTTTCATTCTATAAGAGTGAGCACCAGTAGAACTGTTTTTCACCTTCTAGGGCAGACAACTGAGAGGGGGGGTGAATCGGTTGTCACTAAATTTCAAACTTATTAATCCTTATTCTTAGATCTGATCAATATCAATGAAACCATGAATCAACAACACATTAGAAACACACATAACACCAAGATTTTTATGTGGAAATCCTATTAGGGGAGAAACTGGGGTGGAGGTCAATCCACAAGATTATACCTTGTTAAAAGTATAAGAAGAATAAATGGGGAATGCACATGCATTTAGGAACACTGCCTAGAGCTCACTACTCAATTACAAAGGAAGACACACTGATTTATAGAAAGATTCATATTACAACCATCTGAATTTTGAACTGAGAAAATAGCATATGCTAATGCCTGATTACAGTTCTGATTAAGCACATGAATACTTCTTCACTCTTCTTCATTCTTCTTTACACTCTGCTCTACCTTCGAATGATTTGAACAATATTCGCACACACACACATAAGCACACCCTTGAACACTTAAATTTGAATAAAAAATTGCTCTTATATATCCGCAACATGAAATACATTCATTACAAGTTGGCCACAAAGAAATAATAAAATGAATACAAACTGTCGGCCCAAAACAATAGACAATTTTCAATGCAAATCAACCAAGGTCGACCACAACATAGTGAAGACCCAAAACAACATCTCCAGCATAAAAACACTTCAATTAATTTTTTCTTGAAGATACACACCATGCTTCGGCACCCTGTCAGCCAAGAACAAGAAAAACATGAACATGCAAGAGAAAATCACCATCCACGAGCACAATGATCAATGTGGATGTGCAACAAAGATAGAGCACGATCTAGAAGCATCCAAAAACATTATATAACATCAAAGAGGCATCCGTAGCAACTAAACTAACTGGAATCACATAATCTTCAATAAGGAACACCAACTAAAGCAACATAAAAACTGCCAGAATGTAAATCTTCATAACTCGATCAAATCTTCACGCCGATCTCTAAAACTTAATATGGATAAAATATATATACTAAAAAAAACCCTTTAGTCGACAACCTCTGATCAACATCATATGGAACTCACTGACAAACAAAACATCACTTCACCACTAACAACCTGCAACTCATCTATTACAATTTTCTCAATATTCTTGACATATACAGCTTCAAATGCACTAATGCTAATAGTGTTGACATTAGTGACAACCACATATCAACAACACAACTGAAACATCCAACAATCTCCCCCTTTGGCATTGATGGAAACACATGATGTGAAAAAAACCATCAATGCAACTATGTCTTAACACTTACTCCCCCTTAGGTTCTAACTCTTTTTCTCCTCAACTCTTTCACATGATCTTCTCCCCACAAGGCTCTTTTCCCCAGATAATCACCAATTTTTCACATTACTATTCTCCCTCTTTGACATTAATGACAAAGAACTCTAAGCTCTGAACCACATATCTAAATTTTTGAACCATTTGACTACTCCCCTTGAGTATTAGCCACCACAACATCAATCCAAAACAATATATGATTATGAAATGCACAGACTGATGCAATGAAATGCATCCTTAGTTCTGATTAGGAAGGGTAATCACCCCTAACTTCCCTCTGAGATACTCAAAATCATCCTTAGCCAACGACTTTGTAAAGATATCTATAATCTGCTCCTTAGTAGACACATACTCCAATCTGACTTCCTTTTCACTTACTTTATCTCTCAAAAAGTGAAACTTAATAGATATATGCTTGGTTTTTGAATGCAACACCAGATTCTTAGAAATATTAATGACACTTGAATTATCACATAATATAGCAATAGGCTCATTATACACAACTCTGATATCTTTCAACATTTGCTTCATCCACAATACTTGAGTACACTTGTTAGTAGCAACAATGCATTCGGCCTCTACAGTAGATAAAGAAATGGCATTCTACTTTTTACTTAACCATGAAATTAGCTTCTTACCCAAGAAAAATGCACCACCACGAGTACTTTTTCTGTCATCCACATCTCCTGCCCAATCAACATCTGTAAAGGCACTCAAGGTAAGATCATCATCTTTAGCATACCATAGACCAAAGTCAATTGTTCCCTTCAAGTATCTAAAAATTATCTTCATAGAAGTCACATGAGATTCCTTAGGATTGACTTGAAATCTAGTAGCAATACATACAACATTCATGATATCAGGTCTAGTTTGAGTCAAATAAAGCAATCCACCAATCATTGATCTGTATCTAGCCTGATTTTCCTTCGGAGAATCATCATTTTTTTATCAACTTGTATCCGATCACCATGGGTGTACCAACTAGCTTTGAATCTTCCATACCAAACTTCTTCAATAATTCCTTCACATACTTGGACTGAGATATGAAAATCCCTTTATCTAACTAGGTAATTTACAATCCCAAAAATAATTTCATTTAACCAATCATTGACATCTCAAACTCACTCTTCATCTCATTAGCAAACTTCATGTACAAACCATCATCTCCTCCAAAAATGATATAATCAAAAAAATCTTCCACAATCAAAT
>VDFB02201415.1:0-20069 GCA_007258455.2 Sequoia sempervirens | reverse complement strand
GAGACACTTGACCATCTCTCCTCAAGCACTCAATGTCACATCGACAAGGTCTTGCAGCTCACTATATCACTAGTATGTCGAAGAGACATGCATGTCGAACAGACTTTCACCAAAGTCTCAGCGACGCCCTGAATTCAAACTGGCACTGAGTCCCTAACTTCCACCTGCATGTTGAAGAGACTTTTCACCAACTCACGACAACCTCCCAAAGTCTCATCAATAGGAACGAATAAGTCTTCAACTGGCATGTCTAAGAGACATCTCACAATGTCTTGGCAATTGCAAAAGGTCACAACAACAAGGTTGCACCAGACTCAACCTACATGTTGAAGAGACATGATCCAACGTCCCAGTGACAATGTTAAGTCACTTCAACAAGGTCCTTGCAACCTTCTACCGAAACATCGAGGAGACATCTTCTAAAGTCCTGCCAATCATGCCATGTCTCGCCGACACTCTTTTGTTGGAATGTCTAAGAGACATTCAGAAACCCCACACCGATGCAACCATCTCTCATTGACAACAAATGGATCGCTCTATCACTCAAAACTTGAACTTCCGAACCTCAAGTCAAAGGTTGCAAAGTTCACAAAATGAACAACACGCTGACTATAAAGAGAACCACAAAGTCGCTAAGTCGGGAGGTTATGAAATTTCAGAACCCCATGACTTAGGTTAGGAAACTTAGAAACCCACAACTTAAGTAGCAAACCATTTCCCTCCAATGATATTTTGATCAAACTAGTAACTTTTTCCTAGTGATATTCAACTATTTTTTCGACAATGTAGAGGCCCGAACACTAGTATGTTTGAGGCACCATTTCTCACCAGAACTATACATTTTGTAGCCTTTAATTCCCACATACAAATTTGTCATTTCCTACATCACCCATAGCAATTAACCAATGTCAAATCACAATCAAATAGGGGAAACTCTTACAAAAGCTTCACATAAGTAGAGTTAAGTTCATCTAAAGTGACAGGTATGCACACTAATTTTCCATAATTAACATAAATTTCCATTTATTTTAATATGTCCTCGCATTTGATTTTACATGCTTTATGTTGGCCTCCTACAATTATCTCAATAACTAAGCCTTTACAGACATGATTCAGAGATTGGACATCTAACCTGAATAGCCATTTCAACCATCATGAAGGTGCATTTAACTTGTCAACCCGGGGACGTGAACTTGAAATGGGTCAGCACAGTATGTGCACTAGGAACTCAAAGTAGCCATTCTACTCTACAGCTAAGGAACACACAATACTGAAAGTAAATTGCTTGAAAAGGAATGAAACAAATGTTGAACATCAGCCAATGACTATACTAATCTGGAATGCATAACAGAATGAAAATCTGAGCAGCAAACAGGACACTACTCTATCTACTTTGGCTGCAGGAACAGTCAAATAATGAAATTCTAGTGGCTACAGGAATATTCGGTGCCATATTTCTGAATAAGTACTTAACAGTAAGTAATACTAAACTAATTCTAAATTAAGAAAATGGATTACTCACCAAGTGGGACCCCTTGGGTAAGTATCCTCTAAAACTAATGAAAACTCAAATGCTCGAACTCAGAACTTGATTTTATTCACTATGAATCATACATACAAAAGAGTAATGTATCTAAAAACTAGAGAATGAGAGTAAAATATCAAATCATGCAACCTTCTAAAGAAGGAGCATCAGATCATTATTTATACTAACAACTAAATGTTGCAATCAACTCCACGACTGGGAGGACGCCATTTAGGGAAAACAAAGGAAATGGCGTGATGGCAGTTACGCATGTATGGAATCTAGTTAGACATCCAGGTCCAAATGAAAATCTAGCATAGCAGTAACGCCCATGCATGCTCGATCATTAAAGTCCACTACAAGGAGGTTACATTCAGTTGCATGGAGAATCTTATGTCATCGGCTGCCTTTGACTTGGAGCAATTCCTTTGTTCGACATTATGGTGCATGCCCAGCTGGCGGTGTCTTCCTCAACTTGGCATGTTAAATATGCATGGCAAGGTCAGTACACATAATAACTACACATCTATAACCACCTTAAGGAACATTCATTAACCACATGCAAAATCAATATAGATAATCCACATATTATTCCAAATGTCATTAAAGCTTGTAGAGATAGGATTAAGTCCAATGTCAATGGTTTGAGGGAAACATTATGAAAATACCGACATTTAACATTAAATTCCATGACATCTATCAGCAATTAAACTATAGATTCTACCCAAAATTGGACCAAAAACTAGGCTCATCACTCCCCCCAACCTAACATTTTGTTGGTCCTCCAGAAGGGGAAGGGTTGTTCTTTTGCTTGGTCAAAGCTCTGAAATTTGCAATCAATAGTTGTCCAACATTAGTGGCTACAGTGCGTGAATCAAGATCCCAATAGAATCCTCCCAATCTATCAAATTTGTTCCATCTCTGCCTTTTTGCAGCAATTTCAAGCTGGTAGAATCTAAAGTTTGGCATGGGCCACATGAGCATGGGTGGCTAGAAATTCAAGGGAAGCCAAGAACGTCCCTTAGTTCTCCTAATCTAAATATACCTATCAATCTTCTTTAGTGTTGCAGCATAATTGTGGATGGAATGAGGTTCAGCCTACTTCAGCTCATCAGATAGACTATTCCATCTCTATGATAGGCATCTTCTCATATTTTCCTCCTTTGTTGTTGTCTTACCTCATACTCACTGTAAACTACCTCAATCCAAGGCATAATCATGTTGCCATAACTAGGTCTGAGAAGCATTTTGTGCCATTCTCGATAAATATCCCTTGGGTTACTTGATTCAGCTCTAACATGCAGAGGGATATCAGACTCCAATTGTTTATAAGCTCCATGTTGTTGTCCCCAACTAATCTCATTTTGTACCCAAGACATGAATTCTCTCAATTGAACGTCCCCAACATACAACATTGGGTTCCAATCATGGTCTTTTGTGACAGCATAATTATGCAAATAAAATTCACATATAAAATTCTTCATTTCAGGGGAGGCAATCCTATATGCATTGAAAAATTCCATAGGGGTGTCAATAGAAGGATTCAAACCTGAGTCAATCCTTTACAGCTTAAAAGAGAGATACTTTTCTTTCAGGAGCAGAGCATAGACCCTTGGAGAGGTCCTACATTCTAAAATCTGTGATGTCAAAGCTACCATATCATCCACCCTCTACTTCAGGGTGGCAATTTCTGCATCTTTATCTTTTATCTCCTCATCCTTCTTTTGAATTTCCTCCTTCAAATTTTGGTTTTCCTATCTCCATTCTTCCTCCCTTATTTGTATTTCTCTCCATAAACTCAATATTTTTGCATGTACTATAAAACCAAGAGGGTTATGAATGCCTACCAGTCTTTTTGTCGATGGTGGCTCCTCATATGGCATTATCTACATGGACTCAAGTTGTCCAGTTATCTTTTGCTACAGGGGTATTATTTCTTCTTTCACCTCTTGTTGCAGGGACTCTCGTTCTTGTTCTTGTTGTGGCTACAAGAACTCTTACTCTAGTTCTGGCTATTGCTGCAGGACATCTTGCTGCAAGACTTCATGCTCATGCTACAGGAAGTCCTGACTTTCCTCAAACTCTTTTGCAATGTTAACAAGATCAACAGTGTTATATTTGTTTCTCTCCCAAATATATCTTCTTCTCTGACATTCTCCTACCCCATTGGAGCTTTAGGGTCCTCGTGTGATGTCTCACCAGGCTTAGAAGAAATGGAGGCTGTAGTTATTGTCACTTCAGACATGCAAGCCTTCCTTTCATTCAGATTTCAAATCAGCTCATTTCAAATTTTCTGACGTAGCCTAGTATGAAATGACACATGGGCAATAAATTCACAAAATATTTGCATCTTTTTCTTTCCCCTCCCCCCAAACTAAATTTGGACATGTGTCCACACATGCGAGATGGGAGTGGTGATTTGACAGGGAATGGTGGCATTTTATGTAAACTTCTATACTAACGTACAGTGATTAAATGAACGCACTTAAAAGATGATTAAAGATAGAAATTAATGCACACGTACCTAAATATGTGGAATATTTTCTGCAAAGATCATGGAGAAAGTATCGCACTCCTTGTGGGAATAAATTGAGCAATTAATGAAAATTAAGTGGAGTGAGGTGAGGTGGAATAGAGAAATGGAAGAGAGAGAAAGGTGGTGATGGATGGGTGGATGGGCGGATGGATGAAGAAATGTACTTCCACGTAAGTGAAAGTATTTATTATGAGAGAGTACATACCTTAATTATCCATAAGGAGGGACACTAGGTCCACTCTCTTTGGCTGCAGGAAGTTCAGGTGCTAAATGTTGGGTGAATTGCTGCAAAAACTCTTCTTTAGAAGCTAGTTTGTGGTATAGTCTGAGGCGATGACCATTGAAAATTAATTTAAACCTGACAGGTTCAATGGTAGTAAGCTAAATAGCTCCATTAGGAAAGACCTCAGCAACTTCATATGGTCCTAGCCACCTTGTCTGCAATTTTACTGCATTGTCCTAGTATCTTCATTTATAGAGCAGGGCCCAATCTCCTAGTTGAAATTTCTTGTCCTTGATAAATTTTCCATGCCACCTAATTCTTTGATTCTACACCACTTATGTATGTTCTAGGGCTACTTTTCTTATCTCATCCAAAGCATTTAGATGCATAATTATTTCTCTTTATGCCTCAAAAATGTCCATCCCCAAATCTACTGCAGTTTGCAGAGTCTTATATTCAAATTCAACTAGCATCATGACTATTTTTTCATACAGCAACTCAAATGGGGTGAAGCCTGTAGTTGTTTTCTAGGTTTTCCTATAGGTCCAAACAGCTTCTGGTAATTTGTTTGCCCAATCCTTTCTATGAATAGCTATTGTTCTAGTCAAAATGGCTTCAATCTCTTTGTTGGTCACCTCAACTTGGCCATTAGCCTGTGGATGATAAGGAGTATACTTTGTGTGCCTTATGTTGTACTCATCAACTAGTGTTGCAACAAGGGTTGACGTTAATTATGCCCCTTGATCAGTCACTATTTCTCTTGGGACTCCATATCTTTTGAAAATCTCCTTGTAAAGAAATTATGCAACCTTGTTATCTCTTGCATTCTTCATGGCCTTAACTTCTACCCATTTTGTCACATAATCAGTGCATACCTATATATAAGACTTACCATTTGATGGAGGGTCAATTGGTCCCACAAAATCCAATCCCCGCTTTTCAAAGGGAGTGATGACTACCTGAGGGCACAGTGGCATCTCATCAAACCTGGTTGTTCTTCCCATTCTTTGACATCTATCACATTTTTTAGTATACCTTCCTGCATCCTTGTGGAGTGTTGGCCAGTAATATCATGTGTTCAAAACCTTCATTGTTGTCCTCTTGGATGCAAAGTGTCCTCCACATGGTTCGTTGTGGCATGCATGCAAAATTTCATATGTCTTATCTTCTCTCACACACCTCATGACATGGTTAGGTCCAGTATAAAAAAACATCTAGCAATCCAAGAGAAAGGAAAATATTTTTCAATGAGTGTCCTTTTCTCTTTTGGAGAGAAATGAGAAGGAACTCTACATGTGACCAAGTAATTGACTATGTCAGCATACCAGGGTGTTTGTATGCTGAGGGAGAATAGATGCTCATCAGGGAAAGAGTCATCTATGGGATGATTATCTTCTGATGTAGTTAGCCTTGAAAGTAAATCTGCAACAACATTGGCCTTCCCTGACTTATCCACAATGGTTATATCAAACTCTTGCATCAACAATAACCATCTTGCCAATCTACCTATGATCAAAGGTTTATTCATGAGATATCTAATGGTTGCATGATCAATGTGCACAAAGATTTGGTAGCCTGTTATGTAATGTCTGAGTTTGTTTAGTGCATAGATTGCTTCCAGCATTTCTTTTTCTATCACTGTATAATTGAATTCAGCTCCTTATAATTTTTTGTTGATAAAGTAAATGGCATTTTCAATAGCTCCCTCTTTCTATCCTAAGACTGCTCCTATGCCATAATCTAATGCATTGGTGTGGATGTGGAAAGAAAGCTCCCAATTAGGCCCTTTAAGTATAGGATCATGAGTCAAAGCTTCCTTCAAGTCAGAAAATTCCTTGTCATAGGCTTCGGTCCATTGAAATTCAGCATCTTTAGTGAGAAGAGTGTACAATGGTGTTGCTACCTTCCTGAAATCCTTGATAAAACACCTATAATATCCTACATGACCCAAGAAACTTCTAACATCTTTCTATTTTGTAGGTGTGGGAATATTTATGATTACCTCAATCTTTGCAAGATCTACTTCAATTCCCTTTTAGGAGATGTAGTGGCCAAGAACTACACCTTCCTGCATCATCATGAAGAACTTTTCACTATTTAAGAAAAAGTTTTGATCTTCACATATCTATAGGACCCTTCTAAGATTTTCCAATGCTTAATTAAAATCAACACCATAAGTGGTGAAGTCATCCATATAAATTTCCATGCAATCATGAGAAATGTCTGAGAAGATGCTAATGACTACCCTCTGAAAAGTTGCAGGTGTGTTGCATAAGCCAAATGGGAGCACCGAGTAGGCATAGGTCCCCCATGGATAGGTAAATGTAGTCTTCTCCTAGTCCTCTGGTGCAATTTCGATCTGGTTGTAGCTGTTGAATCCATCTGGAAAAGAGAAATATTGCTTTCCTGCAACTGTGTCCAACACTTGATCAATGAAGGGTAAAGGAAAGTGGTCCTTCTTGGTGGCAACATTAAGTTCCCTATAATCAACACAAACTCACCATTTCCCTCCCTTCTTGGGCACAATCACTAATGGAGACAATTCCATCACTATTTGAAATGGGGTAGATAAATCCTGCATCTAGTGATTTTTGTAGTTCTCCTTTCGCAATCTCTCTGAGTGCAGGGTTAATTCTTCTATGTGGTTGTCTTACTGGGGTGCAATCATCTCTGATGTAAATTTTGTGTGTACAAAGTTTAGGATCCAATCCCTTCATATCATGATAATCCCATGTAAATGCATGTTGACAGACCCTTAATAGCTTTGTCAATAACAATTATTGTTCTTCATTCAATTTACTATTAACATTCAAATATTTTCCTTCTAACACATATACTTGTGTAGTTAACTCTATCATGGCTACTTCATTAATACTTGGTACTTTTAGTTCATATGGCAGAAATGTATGGATATTCTATTGTTATTTGGCGCGCTGTTCACCGCTGCAGCGGCGGTGTCCCGCCCGGTTCCTCATTCGTCAACAGGCTGCGCGGCGTCCATCTTCGGTAGTGGAAGAAACAGGCGATGATGCTTTTCCATCCCACGGCTTTGATCCGTCCTGAGCGGTCATGGAGTCCACCACCGTCATGCTACGCCGCCATCATCCGCCCGCAGATCCCACTGTCTCAGGCTGAGGAGAATAAAATTAAAGTTCTGGCCCAAATGGCCAGGCTACCTGTCCCATCCCATCCTGTCCCATAACTGCCCCACAGCCTGTGAGAGCAAATAACCACAAGATCCCACTCACACCATCGCTTAACAAGAGAGCTACTGCCAAGTCAGAGGGACAAGAGGGAGTGGACCTCATGCTTGCGATATTTAGTTGTTGCAGGATGTCTTTGGTCATTACATTTATTGTTTCCCCTAAATCAATCAGAGTATTCTTCACTTGGACCCCATTTATGACAACTGCTACCACAAGACTGTCCGAGTCATTATACTTGGGAATAGTTACTTTTCCCAGCAATCATGTCAGCTAGTTGGCCCATCACATGAACTGTAGTTGGGTCTTTCTTTTTACGACCTGGCTTCTTGAGGAAGGCTTCCTTGATTGCTTTGTCATAGATTGGAACATCCTTTATGGCATGAAATAGAGGTATTTGGACACGTATATGCTTCAGTTGGTCCAAGATATCAAAATTTGTATCCTCCTTTTCTTCCTTCTTCTTGGAAACTTCCAATCTCTAAGGAAATGGTGGCTCTTGCTCAGTCTGCTTGACTTGGACTGGTTCGGGATTTTTAGGTACACTAGGCTAAATGGGATCATTCAGAGGTTCATCTTCCTCTTCCACAAGGATCTCTGTGATAATGGGCTTGGAAGGGGTCGGTAGAGTAGTACCTGAACGCAATTGAATATCACTTACACTCACAACATATGCAGGGAATGGATTTGAATCAACAGAGTAAGCAGACTACTGTTGTGGTTTGTTATTTGGATTAGGTGTGGGTTGAGTTGGTAGTTGAGTAGGTTTTGGTGCATTTAAACTAGGTTTAGCAGGTAGAGACATTATAGCAAGCTGCTAGGGTTGAGAAGGTAATTGGTTGTCTGAGTAGGCCATTTCTTCCCTCCTCTCCATTGATTCGTTTGCTACCAATTTCCTTGAGGTGGCTGCCAATGTCCTTGAAATTCCTACCAATTCCCCTGAGGTTGCTACCACTGGGGTAGAGAACTCTAATGACTTGTCCAAGCATTTGGAGGGTTACTCCAAGGATGTTGTGGATATCCTCCATAATTGGGTGGATATGGGGGCTGCCATTGGTTACTAGAGGAATAGGAATTAAAATATGGCCCAACATAGGATAGTGGATCCAATGGCATACCTTGTCTTGGAGCCCAAGGCTTCTTTTGTGCAACATAGTAGACTTGGTCTTCTTCAATCTGGATTGGCTTGAAGTCAAGTGGAACTTGCTTGCTTTCAAGATTAGCTACCATCTTACATCTGTAGTCCTTCTTTTGTTTGCAATGGGGGCAATACTCTATCAACATTGCCTCTTCCTCCTCTTGCTTATTCTTGGCCTAAAGTGTATCTAGCTAAGTAGCTAGATTATTGATAATGTCTTGCTTGAATTCTGCCAGCAAATGAGTAATCTTCATTCTTGAGACTCCATTGGTAGTTGACTTACCCATGGAAGATTGGTAAGTTGTCCCTTTCTTTGAAGCTTCCCTAGAGTAGTTCTGACATATTTTCTTGATATCTTCCCAAGGAACTTGGGAAATGTCTCCTCCTCCCATGAGGTCAAAGGCATTAGTGCAACTATCATTGATTCCTTTTATGAAAAGCAACTTCTTTGAGTCTTCATTAAGTGCATGGTGTGGAGATTTTTGTAGGTAAAGCAGAAACCTTGCAATTTAATCTTCTAGGCTCTCATCTTCTTTTTGCTACATCCTAAAAATGTCACCTCCTCTCATGTCATTGCCTCTGCAATATTCCTTGTATTTCTCAAGGAATTTTGTCTTCATGTCTTCCCAAGTTTCCACAGTATCTCTACCTAGGCTCATGAACCATCTTAATGCAGCCTCTTTCAAAGTATTAGGAAATAGCTTAATCCTATGGGCATCAGTAGTATAATCATAACTCCTGCAGAGTATGTCAAACTCAAATAGAAAAGGTATCAGGATCTTCTGTGAAAAGTCCATAAAACTTTGGGAGTGCTAAGGCAGGAATGTTCTTGATGTTTTCAACTTCATTCTGGTGTGCAATGGGGAAAGGAAAAGCTAGCTGGTTAAGTCTATTCCTATTTTCATCACCCATGCCTACTTGATGTTGTTCCAAAGCAAAGGGGTTCTCAAGCTGATTTTTATCTTTAGATGAGACTTCAGAACTAGTCAGATCAGGATATGCATTAGCAAAGGGGTGTGGATCTTCTTCTTCTTCTTTTGGTAGATTTTGATAGTCAACTAGCTAGAATGGATTAGGATTGTTAGGAAGGAATCTCCCATAAGAATCCCTTCTCCTTCCTCTATGCATGCAGTATCACTCACTATGAGTCATCTCACACAAAAAAAATGGTAAAGAATAAGGGGGGTCAATACTTCCTAAATGAGGATATACTAATGACTCCAAAATATTCCCTAGTTTTACACCATCACCGGCAACGGCGCCAAAAATTTTGGCCTCCTACAATGATCTCAATAACTAAGCCTTTACAAACATGATTCAAAGATTAAACATCTAACCTGAATAGCCATTTCAACCATCATGAAGGTGCATTTAACTTGTCAACCCAGGGATGTGAACTTGAACCGGGTCAACACAGTATGTGCACTAGGAACTCAAAGTATCCATTCTATTCTACATCTAAGGAACACACAATACTAAAAGTAAATTGCTTGAAAAGGAATTAAAAAAATGTTGAACATCAACCAATGACTATACTAATCTAGAATGCATAATAGAATGAAAATTTGAGCAACAGACAGGACACTACTCTGTCTACTTTGGCTGCAGGAATAGTCACATAATGAAATTCTAGTGGCTGCAGGAACAATTGGTGCCAGATTTCTAACTAAGTACTTAACAACAAGTAATACTAAACTAATGCTAAACTAATAAAATGGATTACTCACCAAGTGGGACCCCTTGGATAAGTATCCTCTAAAACTAATGAAAACTCAAATACTCGAACTCAGAACTTGATTTGATTCATTGTGAATCATGCATACAAAAGAGTAATGTGTCTGAAAAGTGGAGAATGAGAGTACAATGTCAAATCGTGCAACCTTCTGAAGAAGGAACATTAGATCATTATTTATACTAATAACCAAATGTGGCAGTCAACTCCATGACTAGGATGACGCCATTTAGGGAAAAAATAGGAAATGGTGCGATGGTAGTTACACATGCATGGAATCTGGTCAGACATATAGGTCCAAACGTAGATCCACCATAGTAGTAACACCCATGCATGCTCGATCATTAAAGTCCACTACAAGGCAGTTATGTTCAATTTCATGGAGAATCTTCTATCGTCGGTTGCCTTTGACTTGGAGCAATTCCTTTGTTCGACGTTATGGTGCATGTCCAGCTGGCGGTGTCTTCCTCAACTTGGCATATTAAATCCACATGGAAAGGTCAATACGCATAATAACTACACATCTATAACCACCTTAAGGAACATTCATTAACCACATGAAAAAACAATATAGATAATCCACATATTATGCAAAATTTCATTAAAGCTTGCAGAGATAGGATTAAGTCCAATGTTAATGGTTTGAGGGAGATATTATGAAAATACTGACATTTAACATTAAATTCCATGACATCTATCAGCAATTAAACTATAGATTCTACCCAAAATTGGACCAAAAACTAGGCTCATCACTTTACATTCATTAATCTTATTTCCATAATCAATATTCATTCCCTTCACCTAGTCATTACATTGAAGTGAGGTCACTTCAAGTTTTTAGTTGGGGGGAGATAGTATATTATTTTTATGGTTTTCAAAATTTCACCACCAAAAGAAACGAAAATAGAAATAAACACACAATTCCTTTTTTCCCTTTCTACAACCTTCTTATCATTTGTTCCCTAATTCCAAGCCAATTCAAGTTGAAATAGCTGAAATAGAGGGAGAAGACATAGCAGTTGAAATTGTAGTTGAAGAAGTGCAAGTATAACAGACATAAAGGGTTGGTGGGTTGGTGAATTTAAATTGTGAGCTAAAATTTATAGAGGTTGAGTAGAATAGAGTAAGTTTATCCCATCATGGGAGGAGATATCATCAGGAGGGAACCATCTACACACCAGAAGATATTGGAAGATAGATTAGTCTTTCCCATTTTCACATGAGCAAGGTGGTTATATTACTTCCTGAAGCTAATAGGATACAATGAAGATATGGAAACACTTCAACATGATGAAGCCACTGTCAGAGGATTGAGTGTGGATGCTTCAGAGGCTACAATTGCAGAGGTATAAAGTCTACCAATAAATGGATTCAAATTTCCTATAAAGTAAAATGCAGTAGTTGCCAAGGACAAATTCAGAGATCTTGGAGAAAACCTTGACTCGTCATCATAAGGCACTAAGAGGTTATTACTTCCATGGGTATGGGCTTCTTGTGCCTCTTACATTGTTAAATATATCACTTGTGATGGTATACAATCCCTTATGTATACAATACATTTTAAGCTTTTGATTCACCTCTATCACAATAGATTGATTAATGTACCTAATTTCCACTATAATTTGTTAAAGAGAATGGGGTCTGAGTATCAAAGGAAAATAAATGATTTAGCTATGTCATATTATTGTTTGATTACCTTGTTAGTAAACAAAATTCTTAGGGTTCAGTACCCACATGTTTTCTAAGGGAGATTTTTTATCTATGAACATATTAACAATATTCTTGAGGAACCAACAATCCCAGAAAACTTAGAGTCACTTGTTGCTTCGTTAAGGGATATGCCCCCTTGTTTCACCTGTTGCTTCACCTACCTATAGTAGGAGGTAAATAGAGGAGTAAAGTATGCAAAATTCACCACACACGACACCTGATTAGCCTATATTAGAAGAGGTCCATGAAACCCCAACTTCTTCTAAAATGCCAAAACTAGAAATAAGAGGGGTGGCTCTTCTTCTGCACCTTCAAAGGTGAAAAAAAAAATCCACCAAACTAAGGCATTCACACCACCTGAAAAGGAAGGGTGCCATGAGGGGTAGTGTTAAGAAGCAAGAAGAAGAAGACATTGTGATAGTAGGGACTAATTCAGAATTAAAGGACAATATTTTTGAAAATGTGCATGTTCCCATAAAAATAAAATGGTAGATATCAACCACCTCTAAATTAGATTTAGAGGATATTTTTGTTGCAAACAAAACTATAAAAATAACCCCAACTAGCCCTAATAGTGAGGGTTATGAGTACACTACGGGTGGTGATGAACAATTTTTGGAGAAAGATGAGGATTTGTTTTTAGAGGAAAGAAATGTAAGGAATAAATTACAAGAAGCACTAGAAACTATTAAACAATTAGAATAACTGGTAAAAACTTATGAACAAAGGGACAAGGAAAGAGAATTGAAAATTCAAAAGTTGGAGGAGAAATTGCATACTTATGGGCATGGGTCTAAATTAGACTTGCTTGGACAACTTGCAATGGTAAAAGAAAGAAACAAAGAGCTTGAAATTGAGAAAAAAGACCCCTACTACAAAAACTCCAACCTATCATACAACCATGTCTCTAGGTTACCAACTATGGAAAGTCACTCAATAATTCTCTCAGTAGAAGGAAAAATGGAAGAAAGAAAAAGAAACAATGGTTTTAGAGCACACCAAAATTCTAGAGAGTAAAGACATTGAGTTGAAAAAGTTAGCAATCAAGCTTGAAGTGGCAAAGAAGGTTGCTCAGATTGTTAGGTACAGACCTCCTACTAGGACATATGCTTTATTCTTACATGAAAAATTCTTGAGTTATCAGTTTAGTAGATTGATCAATAATCTATCAGTTGCAATGAGTAGGAAATTTGATTTTCTAAATATTTTTACTAATGCAAAACTTGATGAACAAGACCAATTATGTGAATTTTATTTTAATATTTATGTTATGCAAAATTACACATATTGGAACCCATTAAAGTTTGTGGGTGATCTACAAATTAGGGCACTAGCAGTATACTTTAGGAATGAAAGACAGAGGGGAGAGATTATGCAAGTATTTTGAAAGGGAGAATTCAATTTCCCTTCCAATTAGAAATCAATCCAACAACCCCCATGTGATCTAGAGGAATGGATAGCACTCCTATAGTATAAAGGTGTGGGTAGAAAAATTATGAATTTGACAATCAAGGACTATGACAGAATACAAATGTTGATTGTAGGATGCATCCATCATTGTTACTCATTTGTTTAAGAAAGGTGGGATAGCTTAACCCTTGAAGTGCAGAGAAAAGAGCCACACTCTATTTATAATTTTGTATGCATTCTCGAGAGAACATGAAGGTTTATGGATATTGCCAAAGAAAAGGGACTTAAATGGGTACCACTCATCTTCTAGCCACCAATGCTTCTCTACCCAGTGCCACATTAGATAGGGGAAAAGAATGAGGAACATGAGGAAGATGAGGATACCCAAATAGCCAAAATTGCATGCTATGGAGGGTTTTATTTGAAACAGATTAGTGGAGTGAATATTGTTACAGATCTAAGGGAAATCACTTTGCATTACAACCTCTAGCCCTAGTTGACTTGCTTGAGGACAAGCAAATGGGTAGTTGGGGGGAATGATGAGTCTAGTTATTAGTTAGTTAAATTTGATGTTTTTATGCATACTGATAGACATTTCTAGACACTTATCTCATATATATTCCTAAACTTTACTATCTTTTATGCTCATTATATAAACCTGAACCTGATTTGAAGTATACAGAAATATGGTTATAATGTAATATTTATTGTATAATTGATGTGTGGATATGTATGAATTGCAATGAATATATGTGCTTAAGCTATAATTATTATTATTTTGTAGTTATTCTATGAACTAACTCTTTGTATCTGTTGTCACCTAGAATTGCACCCCGTGCAAAGTTTACAAGAAACTTAGCGTTCTAGAGCAACATGGGATCACGCCAAGGCTGTGGGTCACCTATGGTTTAAGTGAACCTCTGAAGAAGGCCGGCTTCCTTTGGGTATCACCTAAACTATTGCTTCTTGGAGAGGAAAGAGGGAAAAGATGCATAAATTAAAAAACTACACTAGGGTGATACACCGAAATGACAGGAACAATGAAACACTCAACTTACACTTGAACACTAGTGACAGCCATGGGACTGCACAACAAGATCTTGTAGATCACGCATACAAACAGGTTTGACATGCACATTCCTTCAAGAAGGAAAGGTAGATTTTCACAAAATAGAAGATCATGTGCAAGATTAAGTAAACACAGTTTGAAACCTACATGATACTACTTCTGCAAAGAAAGGTATGACATGAAACAAAAGCTATTAGGAAAGAGAAAATTTCACTAAGTAGCTCAATGAATCACTTAAAATATGCACAATACTTCACAAGAATCATAAGGCGAAGAGATGGGCCATCAATGGTAACCAAGGTAGATTTTATATATTATGTTCCAAATTGAGTTACAGAAACGTGCTAGTCCAAGAGGACCCAAAGGTCACGACTTCTAATATTACACTCCAAACCCAAACGAGCTAAAAATCCACATCGAGAAATGATTCGGAGAAATCACCAACTCCGCACGGCTAATCCCAACCCCCATGCCGCCATGCAAAATGCCTTTACATACGCACATCCGCCCCAGTAATTTGGCTAAAAACATCCAAAAGACCCTTCAACAGATCTGATCTAATCCTTAATGCCATCCCCCATCCCCGGTGCCCGCGAAATAAAACATTCCCCGGCCAATTCCCTCCCATCCTCCAAACCACCAACTCCCAGCACGTCCCATCGAGTCATCCGTAAATTTTAACGCCCTTGCACTACTGAGTCCAATCGCGATCTATAATCATCCCTACCGGGCTAATTCCGCCGACGTCGATACGACCCAATCTCCCCGATCGGGTCGAGTATTCCCGCGGACTCCCCGTGGGTGGTCAAAGCTTGAAAGAATCGCGATCTCGAAGACACCGAAAAGTGTCTCACGATGATTATATCATTCTCAAATCCTATCTATTTATTCACATCGCCGCCAGGAGTCATAGCGGCTTCTACTAATTAGCCAGTTATCCATATCCATCACCAAGACCACCTTCATCCGAAGACATCTTACATAATTTCTTCGCTTAACTTCTTCATGTCCGAAGACTCCTCGCAAGCATCCTTTGTTTCGCTAAGAGACTAATAATGCGAGAACTTCCTCCCTCCCAGCTAATTCCTTTGTTCCGAAGTCAATCGCCAACAAGACCTACCGTGAAGAAGTCTTCCAAGCCTCTTGTGCTAATACGTACCGGTTGCCTCTCCAAGGTTCGGTGAGACCCTCACCTTATCATCACGCATTATCTCGGCTAAAGCTTCGCTATTAATCGAGGACTCTTTTGAATAGGGTGACATTTCTGTCTCGACAAGATGTTTCACCAAGAACCTTTCCTTGGCCAAAACTACTTTTCCCATTTTGGGGCTCCACTGCTCGACGAGACTCTTGCCGATAACACCCCTTATACTGCCAAGACCTCTTGTTGTCGGCATAACCTCTGGGCGACGTCATCAATTGGCGAGCCCTTCATGTTTTGATGGGGTCTCCTTGTAGTCGGCAAGACCGTCTCTGTTCGCCTAGAAACTATATCAAAGCTCTATGACTCTTTCCAAACTCCATCGTTTGCCTCAATCTCACTCTTTTCCCCCAGGCTCGAGCTCCTTTGGCTTTCGGCGAGATCTTACCAAGCTCAAGAAGACCTCCTCACCATGTATTTATCTTATGGCTAAATCCTTTTATTTTGTGGCTATTCCCCGCTTTATCGGTGAATCTTGCCATCGGTGCATCCAAGATCTTCCATCGCCTCCATTTCGTCTTTTCCGGTGAGACATAATCTTATAGACTCTATGTCGTTCATGATTCTCGCCGCTGAAGTTTATTCATAATCGGGCGACTCTACCGAAAAGGAAGACATAGAGGCCTCCATGGCTGCTCGCCTTCCCTGCGGACACTGCAAAACTTAATGCGCTCACCGAATCTCTTTGTCAAAGAAAAAATAACCTCCGCCGAACAGAAAACCTTTAGTCACCGAGACATACTCTATCCTTCCGACAAGCCCATCCATTTTCTATCGCTGTCATTGTAGCCTTCGCCCATCAGAGAGACCTCTCATAGACTGCATTTGTTACACTGAAAGGCCTCATGCATTGAAAGTCGTTGAAACAAGGAAGTTGTTATGTCGACCAGGAGCCTTCATGTTTCCCATCAGCAAGACTAAAATGAACTCATGCCGAAAGATGACCACCCTGCACACTGTCAGTAAGACAAAAAGAAGTCGGCGTGACACCTTCGTGAAAACCTAAACTCATGTCGATATGATATACTCTACTCCTCCAGTCGGCAAAACAAGAAGACTTTGTTGAGATCCTATGCCGATAGAATAAGGCTCCGCCGATGAATCACCATATACCTTAGTCGGGGAGAGATGATAAAATCGATAAGACACAACCCCGACGGTGAAAACATATTCTGATTGAAACCCCACGGTCACCAAAACAAACGAAGTGTCTCACCGAATGAAGTATGCAGAAGCCTTTTGATCACTGTGACATCGGATGAGTCCTGCCGATAGGCAACACAGACTCATCTGATGCAGAAAATGTAACCTGAGTCGGGGAAACATTCACGAACCTATGCCGATAGGAACCAGGATACAGAGAATGCAAAAACTAAGGGAACAATCGATGCAACATGGTAAAAATGTGGGCAGAAATTGTTCAAGAGGGAACCTAGCATGAAAAAATATGAATGAAAACATATGTGAAACATCAGATTTTCACAACTCCAACAAGATGCCTGAAATAATCTTTAATGGAGAAAACCCATTTGGGCCTTATGAACACCTACAACATAGATGCTTTTCCTGATTGAGCCTTAGGGTGAAAATTGGGTAACAGTATCCAAGGATCTAGAGGAGGTAGACTGTAGCCCACAACAACTAGGAGGCACAGCCCGTGGCCAAAGGAGTTTTTAGAAAGCAATGCCAGGGAGGTTCCAGAATAAGCTAAGCACAACAATTACAGAAATGGAAGCACTTATTGAGGATGATTATGGATTATCATGAAATTCAATAAAGAAACTAAAGAATAAGAACTCTATTACAGTTGGGAGTCTAGCATGACTATTTCAATAGTCCACGTTCTAATTCTTATTGCAATAGAGTCACAGCTCTATTTGGAGACTTCTACCTTTTTCACGTATGGTTTAGTTGATCAAACTTTATCACACTCTAAGAATAATAATTTGCACCTAGCTAAACATAGCAAAACAAACAAGGTTATTCATATTAGCAAGCACAAACAATCATTCCCTATGAGATTCTTGATCATACTAAGAGATCAAAACATGAAACAAAAGCATAAAATACAAGCAAATGAAAGAATGTAAACCTATCTAAGTAGATCAAACCTCCATCCCATAATGATATTGGTGTCACTTTGATGTGGAAAGTGGCCCTTTCCCAATCCCTTGTGATAAGCTTCAAGATACTTGATGAACAATGGTGATTTTTGATGCAAAATATGATGAACTCAAGCCAACATGATGATAAAATTCTATAGCTATGTGATAAATTTCAGTAGAGTAACAATGCATGAAGTTGTGGGTCCATATTTAATAGAGGAATCCTCTATTTATAGGAAAGAAGGGTTGAAGAATGGATGATATTTGGGCAATGTAGGACTAAAATGGGAACCAATATCCTTGTGACACTTGTCACAAAGCTAATGAAAGAAATGGGGGTATGTGTGAGCACATTTTGAAAGAAGTGATGAGTTAAGGCATGTAGGTGAGATTGTAAGAGAATGTAAGAGAATTGAATGAATATGGTTGAGGGTGTAAGGGAATGTTTTTGAGGATGTAAGAGAGGTTAATGCCCTTGTAAGAGACAATATTGCATGTAAGAATAATTGAATGCCCTTGTAAGAGGTATTAAGGGAATTTGTAAGAGGCTTTTAAAGCCTTTGGAGGGAAAGTCAACTTGAGGGAATATTCTCAAAGAATATGCCTTTGTGAGGGAAAATAGGCTAATTAGTAATTAAAAGAAATGAATTTCATGTGCAACTTGGTTAACAAACTAGGGGTTTATTTGACCAATGTGAAGTTAAAAGCTAGAGAATTGGATAATGGAGATTAGGGGGTAGCTTAAGGTTAATTAATTCAAAATTAATTTAGGCAAGTTGGGGTGATTTATGAAATTTATTTAAATAATTAGATTTATTTAATCAAATGAGAGGACATAGGGGTTTTAATTAAATAATTTGATTTATTTAATGAAATGGGATGAACATTAGTGAGAATAAAATGAATTAATTTGATAAATTTAATTATTTGTTTAATAGGAGAAAGTAATGACTTTAATTAAACAATATAAATTATTTAATTAAATTGTTAGTCTGAAGTGATTTAGGAGAAAATGATGTTAATTAATTAGATTCAGATGTGTAATCTTGATCAAGACTATTTAAGTGTCTACATTTTTTCCCTCTTTGAAGCGAGGTACCTGTTATGTTGGTTCAAATATTAATGTTGCCAAGATCAAAATTCAAAAAAAAATTGATTTTTTGGATGCCTCATTGTTGCCCTAGCGAAAGGAATTATGCTGCTACACTGCCCCCTCAAGAGATGTGGAAAAAATTTCATTTTTTGGGTTGAGCTTGCAATAAAGATTCAGCAAAGGTTCAACTGCAAAAAAATAGGTTACAGGATGCGAAAATAGGCTCAAGATACTAAAAATAGTCAAAACAAGGTCTGCAACTCGAAAAATGGATAACCAGGCTCAAAACCCTAGATTCCCTCCTCAATTAGGGAAAAAAAACCTTAATTTTCAAGCTTAAATAGGAAAAGATATGTCATTTTCAATTCATTTGTGCACTTGCTCTTATAGAATTCTTGCGATTTAGCTCTGAGGCTCTGACATTATGGGAAATCATGTGCTTCCCAGACATCACACAGATTGAGTTTGCCCGATGGCCTCCAAACACAGGAACCCCAATACAAAAATCAGAACTCTTCTCATTTTTTCATGTTTTTTACGCATTTTTTAGGGTTGAATTGTATCAGTAAAAAGCGACGTTGTATTGCATGGCTCTTGCTCTGATCGGCGTTGTTATTGGCGCTGGAGCACCATCCTTGTTGGATAGCATCGCAAGGATCAATTTAGGTAGAGATTCATGCACCAAATGTCGATCTACGTTTGCAATAGAGCATTGCGTGACTAGGTTTAGGTATAGCATCGCCTTAGAATGTCGACCAGCCCTTGGGAAATAGTGTCACGTGGGTCCCTTTAGGTTTAGCACCGCCTACAAATATCGATTCACCTTTGTGAAATAGCGTGGCCTTTGTTTTTAGCAGTGCTATTGCCAAAAACCAAAGCGCCGCCTTTGAAAATACCGACTTGCCTTTGCTTTGTGAGGATTTTACTTAGGGATTTTCATCATTTTCAAAAAAAATTGACATGGAGTGTGTTATGAGTGCAAGAGGTTCTTCACCCACTCCATTCAAAGGAGTATTGATGTCATATTTTGCATCAAGTGAGATACTTGATGGATGATGTGATGTATTTCTTGGGATCCATTAGGTTTGGTTTCGTTGCATGGATGCCAGTTATTTGGACACATC